>PNEQ01062622.1:15749-43129 GCA_003012365.1 Medauroidea extradentata | reverse complement strand
CGACCAGCGAGAAAGTAGGCCTATGTGAAGGTGACCAGCGAGAAAGTAGGCCTATGTGAACACGACCAGCGAGAAAGTAGGCCTATGTGAAGGTGACCAGCGAGAAAGTAGGCCTATGTGAACCTGACCAGCGAGGATGTAGGCCTATGTGAAGGTTACCAGCGAGAAAGTAGGCCTATGTGAACCTGACCAGCGAAGATGTAGGCCTATGTGAACCTGACCAGCGAGAAAGTAGGCCTATGTGAACCTGACCAGCGAGAAAGTAGGCCTATGTGAAGGTGACCAGCGAGGAAGGAACATCCGTGGAGACGACTGCTAGAAAGCTTGTATTGTTTTTTTTTATATAGCACAATACACCGGCGGAACTGTTCTTGCTGTTGATATTACCGTATCGTGCGACGAGCAATTTAAAGGACGGAGAAAGGGGCTTGAAGCGAAGTAGGAGATGCTGCGTCTTGAAGTGAGCCCACGTTATATAGAAACAGCTGTGTTGAAAGACATCGCAAGGAAGAAAGTACGCGTTAATAGCGAACAGATGGTGACCTTTGCTCGCTCCTCGAGATGTTGTATTTTTCATTTATTTTTATTTGCCTGTTACAAAGAACTGATAAATTAACACCTTAGAAAAAAAAACACTACTAGTACAATACCCTTATATTTTACATTAACACTTATGTTATTTCTATCGTAAACTTAATTATTTAAAAAAATAATGTCATTAATACTAACAAAATATTGCAACACATTTTATGTAAATATGTTTTTCTTGTAGTCATTTTTAAATCTCAATTTAAAAAAATTGAGTGTTTCACAGTCCTCTACCCTTGTAGTATGTATGCTTGTTAAAATTCCGAAATCCACATTTTTACGTACTTCCGAACAACCGTATCAATTAGTAACACATTCTGCAGTTTGGTGGTGCGATTACGAACCATACAATTTGTAACCCAATTATTTAGTATTTATTTCGGTGGTAAGACATTTTAAAAACTGTCAAAAATATCAATATGGTCTTAAAGCATTTTATCCCTAATACAGCAAGCATTTACTGCTTCTCATTTTCTCCACATTAAGACAGCTCAGAGAACGATGCCATGGTTAAACAATCCATACTTAGGTGTGAAAAAGGAAAAACATGTAAAAATAGTCAATCTTCGCTTTTATTAATCGTATATTCTAGGTATTCCAGGTTAAGGTGGAACCTACGCCACCATATTGGATTTATTAATTGTCGCTGTACCGTTTCCTTTCGATTAATTTTTTTATACACTTGTCTATAATAGGGCGTAGTGAAATACTTGGCGGAGAGTTTGAATATAACTTTAGTATAATTTTATTTTCATTAACTTATCTTGCTGAATGACGACGAAAATAAAATTGTTTAGAATTTTACTTCTAAAGTCCTACAAGCAAATTAATAAATAATTTTATTTCAAATTGTCAAAAAAAAAAAAAAACCTTTAAGCACTGTTAAGATTAAATCCACAAAAAAAATTTTCTTGGAAAAATAGTTGGATCGAAATGTACGTAAATCTATGGTGGTGGATTTTATACATAAGGAGTTTATTTTAATATTTAGAAGGAAAAGTATCTGTAATTTATATGCTCTATTTTGATATATAATTTTGTGAAATCGTCAATATGATAATGGTATAAATGATATAGGCGATATGTAAACATGATGATTTAGAATAACAACAAAATATTCATAAATGCTACTACGAACATATTTAACCATCCTGTGAACGGCTCAGAATAAATCACGCGTAGAGATGATGGTAAATGGCGAAAATGTTTTGTGCCAACATACCCTTGAAAACACTGTGGTTTCTTGCAACTGTAAGCCAGGCTGTTGTACGCCTGACACAACATAGCTGTCTGCAAGCCAATAATAGGTAGGAAACCCTGATTTTCGCGACAAGAATTTTGCCCCAGTTTGTTTCAGTGATTTACCTGCACATCTGCAATTCTGCTTCATAATTATTGGCAGCGCGTCTATATGAAGAGCCATATATCATTTGTCAATTACAATAAAGTCTCTGCAACACCTCACGGCTGTGATTTGCCGGTAGAATCACAAGGCTCGTGACAGTTAAAATATCCAATCACTGACCACGAAGCAGAATTGCAGATGGGCACGTAAGGCACTGATACAAAGTGAGGAAAATATATTTTCGTGAAAATCCAGGGTCCTTATGGATTACACACGTCAGTTTGTGGCACTCTTGCCGCTTCTGTCTCACACACAAACACAATCTATCTAGGGAGGACCCTTAATGCCATGAGACCAAAATTCTTAAAATTTACACCTGACGATGAGCAAATTATTCCGTTTGTTACGTTTGACCACGTATTTTTCTCTTTAAAAATAATCCACGTCCTTCCCCCTACCCCCTGCCTAACTCGGGCAAACAAAAAAGTTCTTGCGTACTCGCAATAGACTGCCACAGCCTACGCTGCTGTGAGGCGGACTGCATACAAGCAAGGCGTGTCGGCGCCAGCACGTAAATAGAGCAGAAAAATGTCAACCACCTTTGCCTTTAAAAAACTGAAGATAAAAAAACCTGATAGAAAAAATATTTCGCCTAAACTAATTGAATGTGAAGGCAGAAAAATTTTATTCGTGGTTGTAATTGGATTTATTTTGGTACGTAATGTTCGTAATTCTTCTAAAAGGATAACACAAATACTCAATTTTCAGGGCGAGTTCTGTAACATATAAAACATACGTGACTTCTAAATTATATCAATTCGATTTTAAAAGCGTTACTCAAAAAAAATTCTAAAAATATCAGTGTTCAAGAATAATAAACCCAATTTAAAGCCTCTGAAGCTACTTAAAAAAATGTCAAAATTTGTTACTCAAATTCGGATTCAACCTAATAATGCGAATGATTAAAAGTAAAGTAAAAAAATTCTAAAACTTCTGAAACTTCTTATCAATAAGCCAAATGATTAAATGTTGCATATTAAAACGTAGTTTTATACGGTGTCATTATTTAAGGGGAATAAAGATGCTGTAATTTGTAAGATAGACAGGTTGAAGCCAGTTATCAAATAGATAGATATACAGTAAAACACAAACTTATAGAAAATGTGCTGTATACAGTAACACATTGATTTGTTAGGAACTAGACCAGTTATAACTACAAGATGATATAAACATCCTACATGGCCAGAGTCTGCTGTGTGGGACCTGCAAAATTCGTGTTATTTCCTAACAACAGACTTAACGCCAAGCTATCCATACGGCATCTCCGATTGGCTGGCAGTTTCGCGGTCCACCCACTTGGCTCATGACTAGAGCCACAAGAATACGTACACATCAACAGCTGTGCTTCATGGTTATTGGCAGCATGTATTTGTTCATACACGTCTATGTTTTTAGAGCGCGTATTATAATACGGTTATTGTGATACAATAGATCTGTGATTCGTCGTAGAACCTCAAGACAAGCGAGAGTCAGGACAGGACGTCCAATCACTGACCGCGATACAGAGCTGCAGCTGTTCACATAAGGCATTGAAAGCAAATGGTGCAAAAATCTTTTCGCGACAAAGTGGTGGCTCTATTCGTAGAGATATGCAAAATTCGCGTTATCATTTGGTAGCAGACTAAACTTCACTTTCCTATACATAGAGACATGCACAGTTCGCGTTATTTCCTGACAGCTGACTAGATTCCAAGTGACTATAGGTTCGTTCGACGTCTCCCGCTGGCCGATATTGTCGTGACTTGCCGCGGAGAATATTTACACGGTAGAAAGGCCAATCTCTGTAAAGACGTAACACACGTAAATGACAACACATGAAAGTTCCTGGCCAATGGTATCGTAGATTTTGTTCTGTTATGTATAGGAAAGTGAAGTGTAGTATGCTAACAAATGATAACGCGAATTTTGCATGTCTCTATCTCTGCGTCGCCAATTTCAGCAGTTCAGCGATCACACAGTTGAATGTCTACTCATGATGCAGGAGCCAGTGAAATAGCTGGCTGTCCTCTTGAATGTGTAGATTAATAAAGTCTACTGTGCCAGCAAACAATAAAGTGAATTTTGCTCGTCTATACTTACTGACGGGACCCTTTCAGCAATGTTCGTCTGCAGCTGCTCATTGGCGAATGTCTTCCAAACATCTTTCGCCACAGTGCTGAGAATATTTAATAAACTGTTATACAACTGTCATTGTTGAAGTAGTGTACATTTATTTGGACTCTATCTTATCCAAATTAAAATCGCAAATTTCCTCAGGTCGTTACTAGGGCCATGAACCTTTCCGCGAAAAGAATTTCGGCCCAGTTTGCTTCAGGGCCTTACGTGCACATCTGTAGTTCTGCTTCGTGGTCAGTGATTGGATATTTAACTGTCACGTGTTTTATAATTCTATTAGCAAATCACAGACATGCGGTGCTGCAGTGGCCTTGGTGTGATTGGCTCAGTCAAATTAGAGACGTTACTTCACAAAGACAGGCTGCCAATAACGAAGAAATAGAATTGCAGATGTGTACGTAAGGCACTGAAACAAACTGGGGCAAAATTCTTTTCGCGAAACTTTCGTGGCTCTAACCATTACTAGAGACCCAAGAATGTCGAGGATTGAACAACCAGCAGGCTGGACTGTGTACACTATATCTTCAGATACTAGTATATTGTCTGCTGCTACACTGAGTGGACAGTTGCACATGTGACAAGGTAGCTGTCAGTGTTTACATACATGTCTGATATTGGTTCACAGTCTTCAAGGGAGAGTTTCAGTTACATTGACCCAATACCTCAAGTAATTAACGGTTACAGGAGTTTGAAAGTTGACGTCTTCTCAAATGAATCTACAAAATTTCCGGGTATCAAATAATTAGTAATTTATCTTCCCTCAGAACCCGAATTCCGTTAACAGATTCTAAACCACCACTCATGATAAATGTAGTGTATATACGAGGAATAAACCGTGGTTGGGGGGGGGGTCTGTAGGTATTGAAGAAATCACAATTCTAGGGGATTGATTTTCAGTTCAATCCCCTTTGCCACCCCCCCCCACACAAACCTTTCTAGTTTAACCACGGGCATGGCAGAAACGGTCGAGTTTTTATTCGCCTGCGATTTGTTCTCCCTCCCACGACCCAAATCGTTTTCTTCCCCGTAGCTCCTGGAATTACCTCTTCATCACAGCAAAGTCTTAACGTCAGAAACATGCTCGAGATAACTTATCACACTTGGCAGTCTCTGTCAACTACTGCCCGTGATAACGGTTCTTGGCTAAACTCAAAACTTCAACTGTCTGATGGATTGTACTTATTCCACGCGCAAAACTCTTGTGGCATTTGTTCAGGGCATCGATTTTCTTGACAAATATTTTAACGCTTCTAGATCTACAAATGTTTTCTATAGGCCAGGAACAGAGAGACGTCTGTATACAACATTTTCAAGGTCACCGGTCTCTTGTATCTCCAATCACCACCTCCCAATTGGAGCGCGCCACATCTGACACATCCACTGTAATGTGCAACGTTTATTAATAGTCGACCCTGATCCATGCGTTGAAGTCCAATTCAACATGATATATAATTATTCTTATTTACTAAAGGTCGGGAGCCACGGTGATTGAACGGTCATACCATACGTCTCCCACCATAGCGATTCGGGTTCGATTCTCGGCGAAGTCGCACCCTGGTTTTCGCACGTGGGAATCGTGCCAGCGGGTTTTCTCGGGGATCTCCCGTTTTTCCCGTCCGTTAGTTCCAGCGCTGCTCCATACTCACGTCACATAACCTCTCTCCGGCGCTAACCCAGATGTTAAGCGCTTGAATTTGCGCGGAAATTTCCTTGCATTACTCAGTTTCGATGCCTTACGTACACATCTTCAACTCAACTTCGTGGTTCTTGGCTGTGTATCTCTGTACAGAGACGTCGCTTATTTGCGTGTGCCAGTGAGAAGAAAGTCTCAGCGACACAACACGTTTGTGGTTTGCGAGTAGAGTCCTAAGACGCTGAGGGTTAACAATGTCAAATCACTAATCTTGAAGAAGAGCTGAAGAAGAGCAGGTAAGGATTTACGACGAAACAGGTACCAAAACTGCATTACAAAAACATTTGGTCCATAAAGAAGCGTAATTTCCTTGGTCGTCTGCTGTTTTATCATTAGAGGTACGTCAATTTCGCGGATTCATCTGGCAGCAGCCTAGACTTGTCAGTCCTATACACCCACTGGCCACAATCGATTATCTATTGTCTTATAACCGTACAAGTAGGTAGCAAGCGATGGCACTTCGCATTATTTCCTTATTTACTACTGGCTTGCAGTAGTCAAACGCGTTTCGTAACAGCCGCCAGCAAGTCACAGACATGACAATGAAGTATACATAATTGGCGTTCAACCTGTCCTGGAATGTATCTGCGAAATTTACGTACCTCAATTTATCATTCATCTCAAATCTTTCAAGAATTGTATTTTAGCCGTCTACCAATCGTAAAATGAAATTAATTATACGTGTGTATTAAGTTATCTAAATCTGAGATGCATTCGCGAAAATTTCATGTCTATTAATTACGTGGTTAAAACCTTCCCCCCTCCTTTTTTCTCTGTTTAGAACTCTGCTTTTATGTCTGAGTCGTGTGTGCTTTAAAACTATGTACAATAAATAAGACTTTGATGGTACACAGTAAAAAAAAATTGTACATTTACAAGGAAATTCTTGTAACGTAATAACAGAACATTATCTGTCAGATAATAACAGTAAGATGTCAGAAACCTTTTAAAGTGGTTACAAATATCGTAAACAACTTTGGGAACTAGTAAAATAATGCTAATGAGCAGATTTTTCGAAATGAAACAAAATAAACCTAGGAGACCTTTCACATTTTACAAAACATTTCGTACTTTCACAAAATTAAAAAAAAAAGTTCGTAACACTACAAGCAATTATTGTAAAATGAACCAGATATTAGCTGCAAATATACAAAATTTGTTTGTAGATTTACAGAAATATTTGTAAATAGACAAAGAAATTTATAAATGTACAAGATTTTTGTAAATTTTACAAAATATTTTCGTAGTGTTGCAAAAAACTTTTTTGGAAACTGGTGTAAAAGTACAAATTTTTTTTTTTAAATGTGTAATATAGACTGCTCATGATGAAGTGAATACTTTTGAAGACTGTTCTGTCAAGAGTAATAATAAAAGAGCCGCTTGCTTGTCTCGAAAATAAAAAATGTTGTGTGATATGAAAGTGTGAAATAAGACGCTGTAGTATGGAGAAGAGAGCAGAGAAGAGAGTAGATGACACAAGAGAATGATGATAAACTAGACAGTCCGAGGTGACGAGACGGAGTGGACCGCATGCAAATGCAACTGAAGCAAGACAAACAGCCCCCGGAGGAAGCACAGAGGATTTACAGCACAGTGTTTCGACGGCGCTCGTTCCGAAAACATCTCTCGTCTCCTCGGCAGAGACCCGCGCTGGCCTGGCGAAACCACGCAGTCGACAATATGACGATTCCGTTCAGCAAGGAAGGGAAAACTACGCGAATTATTCTGAGCACAGGCTAGATTTAAAATACACCTACATATCTACTGCGTCTTCAGTTGGAACACACATAGTCATGAGCACTCTTAATTTTGTTTTGCTCTTTTTACAGGGAAAGTCTTGGAAATCTAGTTGCCAAATAAGTTCCTTGCAAAACTACAGACGCTGTTCTTGTAAACATACGAAGTACAAGCCTGTTAAATTATAAGGCATAGACTCATATTTGTATTTCTAATAGGAAAAAATAAAATTTTAAATATTTACTTTGTTATAAACATGACACTGAACTTATTTATTAAATAAAATTTAAAAATTATTTCTACATGTAATTATTTTGAGGAAAACTTTCTTGACGCACTATGATTCGAACATATTCTATCGCTTTGATACCCCGCAACTTACCCTACGATCACCTTAACTTACATGCTTCCATTTATTTTATTTGTATATATACTCAATGTACTGTTCAAGTCTCTCCCATTTTTAAGCACGCAGTTGGTATGAATATTCACTTTATTCCTGAAAAATTCATTCCAGAGGTTGTAAATTTTGTATAACTATATGATTTCCTACAAATTTTTCCTAAGGTTTTTCTACAAAAAAAATTATTGTACAATGGATTTTGGTACATTTATAAACAAAGTGATGCAAAAATCTTTCCGCGAAATTTCCTATTTCTAGTGATATACCTTGATATCGTTATAAACCACTTTGCGGGCTTCACAAAACTGGGAAGTGTCTGTACACATTGTCCGCTAGGTTACAGACACGGAGCAGGCATGTGTAGTTTAGGCAGTAAGCGACCAATGAAAAGGAACAAGGAAAATTCGCGTGTTCACTAACATGTAGGCTAGCCTGCAAGAATATATGCTTACTGAAGCAAACCGCATATGTTCATTAGCTGCTCGCTTCCACAGAGAAATGGGCGTGCGATCTGTTATGTTTTGCGTGACATTGGCCAATCAGCATACCGTGTATCTTTCAACTACTGGCCAGACGCCATTTCTACAACAGGCCAATGAGAAGCGTGTAGAGAACGTACCGCGGCTTCCGGTTTAGTCTTCTGTCAGAAAACAACGCGAATTCCGAGCAACCCTATTTACGTGTTTAAAAAGTAACCTGAGGTAAGTCTTTAGTTTTCATTGTCCAGTTAGTCACAAGAGCAGCTTCTCGACCAACTCAAGGCTAGAGACATGCAAAAATTCGCATTATTTTTGCCAGCTGACTAGACTCCAAACAGCTATAGACTTGTCCGACGTCTCTCGTAGGCCAACAATGTCGTGGAGAATGCTTCTGTCCAATTATGAAAAGTTACAAGCAGACTGAGCTCCCACACGTAAATTATATCGCATAGAGGCTAGTGACCAACGTAATAGAACAGACTAACTAGTAATACAGACGTGAAATGACGTGGCGGCTCGTTTGATACGGGCAAACTTCACCTCTTATTGGCTGCCCGAGGTTGTTGATACCAGCCCCGTGTATGTTTGGCTCCTGCATGTTCCAGCAGGTTTCTTATTGGCCTGGCTGCCAGCTAGCAGGGCAGCCACCTTACTCTGATTGGCGGTAGGCGTCTCCGCCATGTTGCTGCCCACGGAAGCCATTTTGCTGGCGTGTGTGACTGAGTTCGGTTTCCTACCGACCATTTCACTTCTGTATTACTAAATATTCTGTGGTAATAGCGTTCTGGTATGCACAGGACATTGCCGTCTAGTCTTTCGTCAAATAATAATGCTAATTTTGCTGGTCCCTACTCATGGCTAACACTGGTTATGGTCAGTTCTACTACACGTTAGAAAGATAATACGTTTTCTTATTGGAAAGTTTGACTCAAGGAAAATGTCTGCCACTAGTTTCGCTTCAACAGCTAATGTACCAGATAAATAAGAAACCGTAATGAAATGAAATTTAAATTAACTTGGAAATGTTAGAAGTCATATAAATTAATTTTAAAATGAACATAACCAATTTCGCCTTTTAAATTATCATGTTAATGTAATTTAAAATTGAGGAAAGCTCGGCGATTGGTCAGTTTGGTGCACTACCGATACCAGCGCTCAAGTGGTAGAAATTGTCCCTGTGACAAACTTATAAACATTGATCTTTCTAACATGTAGCAGAATTAACTTTACACTGGTCGAGAGCAGAGTAAGCTTTTGTTAACAGAAGAAGCACGCCAAATGTAGACGTAACCAACATTACAGAGATGATTATATATATATAAAGCACGAAACTAATATTATAAGATTTATGAATACCGTAGCGTAAAAAATATGTTGCTAACGTCGCTTTTAGTAAAATATTTTACAAACGTATAAAATAGATTTAGTTAGTATGGATTCCCGCCATTGTAATGTTCCGAATTGCTCGCGGGCGTACGGTCATAACCTGGTGACCGACAAGAACCTGGTAGCGAGCATGAGAAGACTTACTTAACTGCAGTGGGTTATATACTTTAGAGCCACTGATTGTTGCGCCAATTTGTTTCAAAGCCTTATGTGCACGTCTGTAGCTCTGCGTCGTGGTCTGTGATTGGTTGTTTTAACTCTCGATTGTCTTAGCATTCTACTGGCAAATCACATACGTATGGTGTCACAGTAACTTTGTTTTGATTAGCGTACTCAAATGATAGATGTGTCTTAGCAAAGATACGCTGCCAATAACAATGAAGCACAGTTGCGGGCGTGCACGAAAGTCACTGAAACTAGTTGTTGCGTGGGCGTCATCCGGATTTAGTGAAAAAGAAAGGAATGAGTAAAAAAATACTATTAAATCACGTGATTTTTTACACAAGGCGCGTAATTTCCTTCTATGCATTTAAAGAAAATGCTGCAAAACGTTGTTTGATATTAACAGCGGAAATTTTCATTTCTCATTAACTTCAAACACCCCAGAACGTTAAAATAATATATAATTTCCTCAGGAAGGGCAAGTGACCTCCCTTGTCCACCTTGCTGACGCCGATGATATGGTGCAAAAATGTTTACACCAAAATATAGAGCCTGTGCATATTATAAACACCTAAGGGTATCATTCATTTGTGGTTACACTCTGGTAGCTACGGTAGGTGAATGATTACAGTCGCAAATGTGCCAGTGTTGCGCGGATGTTGGTCGACCGCGGTCGTAGAAATGCCGCACAATCAGAGGCAATCTCCTATGCCATTTACTTCAACGTGATTAACACGACCGCAAACCGGCGTCACGCGACCCCCCTTGCCCCTTTCACAGCCCAAGTGCTCCTCTGAAGTCTGCTGTCGGCGAGGTGGTGCTTTCTGGACGTTGACACGGAGAAGGTAACAACACAGAAGCCAAGCTACAACATCGATATGACCGAGTCTCCAGTGAGTGGGCAGGGCTACGTCCAGTGTAGCGCGGGTCGACTGGCCTGCAGGCTAGTCTGCAAGAATATATGTTCACTGAAGCAGGCAAAGACTGCTCATTGGTTGCTCGCCCACACAACGGTAAGGAATCCTGGGCAAATTTCAAGAATCACTACTCATCGTGTATATGCCAAATTATTGATTTTATAGGTCGTATAGTTTATTATTGAAAAATATTTCTATAGAATTATAAATAGTCGTACGTAAAGAAATTTGTACTTACCTACAACATTTTCCATTTTACGTTAGGTTAGGTTACACTGGTTAGGTCAGGTTAGTTTAGGTTGTTTTACCATTAAGTTTTCAATTTTTCGTTAGGTTAGGTAATGTTAGGTTACGTTACCTACCCTTACTTTACGTAACCTAACCTAACATTACCTAACTTAACAAAAAATGAAAACCTTAATACTAAAATAACTTAACCAAACCTAACTTAAACTAATCTAACTTAACACAACAAAAAATGGACAATTTCGAAGTTAGATAACAACTTCCTTTTCGTACGAGTATTTCTAACGTCTATAGAACCATTTTCCATTAGTAAACTATACCTCTAAATCAGTAGTTTAGCCTGTACACGAGAAGTATAGTGATTCTTAATATTTACCGAATCCAGATTTTCGCTAAAATATATTGTCGTCAACTTGTTTCGACGCCTTGCGTGCACCCCTGCGGCTATGCTTCGTGACCAGTGATTGTATGTTTGTAGATCTCGGCGTCTTGGTAGTCCAGCAACTAACCGCAGACGTGTGTGTGTGTGGCAGTAGTCTTCTTATGATTGCCACAGTCAAATAAGTGAAGCTCCTACACAAAGACACGCTGCTATCAACAATGAGGTAGAAAATACAGTCAATAAACAAAAAGGTAAATATGCCATTTTTCTTCCACCGTGTAACATGCACTAGATATGATGAAAATTGGTATACAGATAATTGGGCCTTGGAGGAGAACATGGGCTATTTTTTATCGCGAAAATAAAACTTGAAGGAAGTGAAATAGGAGATGAAAATGTTGTATGAAAATTATACTAATACTAAATACTAATTAATTATATACAAACTACTATTTACTAATTATACTAACACTATACTTACTAATCCTTACTTTTTTAATATTATAAAAGCGAATGTGAATTTGTTTGTTATGCATTCATACCTAAACCACTGAACCAATTTAGATTGGACCTTGGAGAAGGACATGGGCTACTTTTAATCGCGACAATAAAACTTAAAGGGGGTGACTATATTCCTCAATAAATCCACTAGATGACGCTGCAGTCGAAGGGCCGCAGGTACCAGAAACATAAACAGGCTCGACTTAGAAGGCGTCAACGCTAGTGGGATGGTGAGGAACCGACTTCCCAAGTGGTTCACATGTGGCGTCTTTTAGAGGGCCAAATTATACGCGAACAAAGTCGCGGGTACTTTTTTGCAAGTGTGCTCGTATGGCGTTGGAACAAACTGGTGCAAACGTATTTACGCGAAAGTTTGCCTACACATGAGTGAGATTTTTTTTTTTTTTTTTTTTTCGTGGCCAGGGCCACGATTTTGTCTCCCCGCAATCACATCCTTTCTGGGTAATGCAAGGGGAAATAGTTTGCCTTTTATTTATTTTATTTTTATTACTTACTGTCGTTTGCCATTTTCATTGCTGTGGTCATCATATCCATGGAGCTATCTTGTCTTGATTTGATTAGTAATTTTCCTCTGTTTCATCTGGGTTCTCTGCTAGCCATGAGTGGAACTCTTCAAGTCTCTTTCCTACTTCCTTTGCAAATATCTTCATAGAGGCTGCTCCTTCTTTGGTGAATATGAGAGAGAATGAGGAGTGAGAGATATTTTGGTGAGCGCTTAGCAACGAGGACTTTAGCGCTGGTGAGGAGTGACGTGAGGTGATTATGGAGCGGCGCCAGAGTGAGGGGGCGGGGGAAACGGAAGATCCCGAGAAAACTCACCGACCAGTGGCATCGTCCGGCACAATTCCCACATGCTAAAGTCTGGGGACCCACCCCGGCGGGAATTGTGCCCGGATTGCCTTGATGGAAGGAGAATGGTCTGGATATTCGCCCTCCGCTGTCCACGTACACATAAATGAGCCTGCATTTAGTTACTTCTGATGTGTTTGCTCAGCGCACTGCAGAAAGTTCAACATGCGTCAAGGCCCAAGTGGGATCGTTACTTTAACTTACAGTTGTTAGAATTCTGACTTGCGCCGAAATTATCAGGTCCGTTTGCGGGAGTTGCCCAACAACTGTTTACACTTTACGTTTGCTATTGGTAAGAGGAAGCGGTGACCGAATGATCAGACCATTCGCCTTTCACCAAGGCGATTCAGGTTCGATTCCCGGATTTTTTCATGTGAGAATCGTGCCGGACGACCACGCTGGTCGTCGGATTTTCTCGGGGAGCTTCCGTTTCTCCCGCCCCCTCACTCCGGCTCTGCTCCGTAGTCACCTCACGTCACCAACGCTAAAGATCTAAATTTTAAGTGCAGACAAAAACCACTTGACTCACTCGTTGGGCATTTGTGTAAGTCGGAAATGAGCTGTAAGTTTCTTTTTAAAAGTTTTCGAAACGTAAAAAATCTGTGCGACTGGCATCTTCTCCCAACTAGCATCTTCTCCAAAGTTACCTTAATCAACCTAACATAAAATAACGTTACTCACACAAGCTAACCTGAGCTACTGACAACCTAAAATTTTTTCCCCGAGAAGTAAAATTCACTGAACGTTCAAGTTGCAGTCATTTCGGTCACCCTTCAGTCAAGAAGTAAAATTACCTTAGAAAATGTCTGCTGGAGAGGTACGAATTAGGGGGTTAAAAATTCAAGGTTGCACCGGCGAGCGAAGTGGACCGCAAAAATACACATCCGGTTGCGACCACACGGTGCGGAGCAGACTGCAATCTCCCGTGTAAAATGTCAGGACGAGGGAAGATTTTGAGTTGAGCTCCGATGCCTATGTACCACCCTCTCCCCTTCTCGCCCCTCCAGAACTGTGGCTTTGATAGCGGGGGTGGTGTGGCTCCAGTGTTAATGGGGTCGCCGGTAACGACTGCCAGAGATCGTTAATAACCAAATGTCACGGTATCAGATGCCCGTAAAAATCGATGCCAGCTGTTTAGAGGCGGGAACAATAATTCGAAGGCTCACTGACCTGTAAGCTAGGCATCACAGATACGTGGATAATAGAGCAGATAGAAGAACATATTTCCAGGAAAGAGCTAAGCGGAAGCTAGATTTCAATAACTAACGTCCATGACATTTATAGTTCTGTAGTTTATCACAGGTCGTACATAACATTTTAAAAATAGATTCTAAAATAGAATTAATGAAGGGCACGATCCATCATTTATAATGATTTTACAATAATTATCTTTTAAATTCTAAGCGAGAGCAGATATTGCAAAAAATTGTGAAAATGTTGCATAGTTTTGTTAAAAACAGCGTCTGCTATGTTAAATAATTTTTCCAAGACAAAATGCGCAATGGTTTGTGCAAATTATCTAGTTAATGCATTTTCATTACCGAACTAAGTAGCGAAGGGTACATAATTTTTCGTCTAGAAAAAACTAAGTGTATAGTTAAAACTATTTTTGGAAAACTGTGCATCGGTTTCCCGATATCTGCATAGTTCAGAAATTAAAAATTAACTATCGTAGAAGAAGCAGGAATGATGGATTATGACAGTAAGAGGCGTTATACGCATGCAATTCACACGTTTATTATTATTTTTCATTGCAGGGAAAAAATATAAAACACATACACACTGCTCTAGTAAAGCGGGCACGCAGTGATAAGAAAGGCCGGAGCATATAACGGCATGGAGTACGCTTGAGTGAGTATAGGCTAGTGGATTCTAGCCTGCCAGCCAATAATAACGCGGAATTTGAACGTCGCTACTAATTGGTTGTCACCGCAAATGACGCATTAAGTCAGCTGTAGTACAGTACGCAACAACAGTTTTGTTATTTGCAACACTTTGAAGACCGACAATAATGGGGGACTATGAAGGTAACCGTCTGAATTCACGGACTAAAGTCAAATTCGCGAGTAAATGACAAACTCCGCATACATACGAGCAATCAAGCAGACAATAATAATTTATGTCTTTGCGGACACACGCCGTTGCTCGTGTTTTGTTGACCAAACTTGTGTTGAATGATAAATAGAGGCACGAGTATTTTGCATATTAATTCTAGGTCAGGTTGTACGCCAATATCCTATATATAACTGTAACTTTTAGACAACTGTTTTGACAGACCTTCAGAGATTGCAAGCCAGTAGTAAATAATAAAAAATAAGTCGCGGGGCTAAAACATGCTACCCACTTGTACAGTTAGAACCCAATAGATATTCGACTTCGACCAGTGCGCATACAGGACAGAGAAGTCTACGTAGTTGCCAGATTTATACGCGAAATACTCGTGCCTCGAATGGTACAGTACAAAAAACACAAAAAAAATATCCCAGAGGAAGTTCGTTAGTTTTTTGCACTTTGGACAAGGAAGAAATGTCATAGTTAAGACTCCGTGCTCACTAAAACATTGTTTCTAAGCCCTGCAAAATGGCTAAAAACGGCCTATTCAGACTACCGTACTTCTAAATGTACTAACAGGATGTATGAGTAACTAGAACACAAACGAGCACTGAACTTTGCTACGGAATTGCCATCAACATAATGTACAGTCACCGCTAAGAGTACAGCAGTAACAACGAAATATCGGGACTGTAGCACGCTAGTAAAGGCGCTTGGATCGTTGTTGCGGTGAGGCATTTGATGGTAGCTTCAAAGTGCCCTTATAGCGCTGTCGCTTCTGAGCCCCTAAAGCTAGGTTCATAAACTACGCAGCAACGCAAGAACACTAGAAACGCAGCGTAACAAATTTTTCAATTGTTTATAAACATCGCAAGCGACACGAAGTAACCAACACTTCAACTCTAAATTTCGGATAGGCAACAGAAAGTATATCTCTGTAGTTTTCCATTACAATTATGTTTTCTCACTCATCTCTGTTTTCTAAACATTCGGTTGTTTCGGTATTTTGAAATAGTAACCAAATATATATATAAGTACCATAATCACCGAGTATTTGAAGCTGCTTTCTAAATAAACACAAAATAATTAAGACTTTAATTAAAAATAAAAATAAAAAAACTCACTGGATATTAAATTTCAAATCGATCAGACCAGTAGAATTGCTCACATTCACAAAAAAATAAACTAGAAAAGAGCTGATGATCTTTAAACGGCTGAAAAGATTTCCTTGAATCATAGCTAAGAACATTCTTGACCAAGTCACCTTTCAAAAAAAAAAACCCTTATCAAAATCGGTCCATTCGTTTAGGAGCTTCGATGCCACATGCAGACATACACATACACAAGCAGAACAGGTCAAACTTATAACACCCTTCTGTTTGCGTCGAGGGTTAAGTATGTAACGAATTGACGGAATCACAGCCTTCTAAAGACACTGCTAGTTTCGAATGTTTTCGCCAGACAAACTATCGATATAGAAGTCTTTTATTCAGGGGCGTCATTTAGGGGGGAAGGGGGAAGCAAATGCCCCCCCCCCTGGATTTAGAATATATTTTTTTGTATCTTATTATTTAAATAATGCCAACTTAAGCACATAGAACTGAAGTTCTACTGTTAAATTTCTAATTTATACATGCTTAATTAATAAAAAAGATGCAACAAGGTCACTGTAGCCGAAAAAAAATCTATCCCATCCCCCCTCCTAGAAAAACATGAAATTATGCAAGAAGTGGAAAGTTGGTGAACTTTTGCGTTGCAGTCTTGCGTACTTGCGTTTCTTGCGTATTTTATAAACCCGGCCTAATACTCATTCCTGAGCCTCTAACACGTGAAACAGCTCAAGGTAGGCGGACTCCTTAATACCGAAGGCGTAACTTACCCGGCGGCTGGTTCTCAGGACTAAAAATATCAAGCAGTGTAAATGAGAGGCATAGAGTCTTCTAGGAGATGCAATCAGCGAGTGTACTGGCAGGATTTCTCGCCAGGAGCGATCTACTGAGCTGTATCCTTCTTCACATCCTGTAGGGCAGGATTACATCTATGACGAGGTCCTCCGACTACATCCTTCCTTCGCCCTCACCATGTCCTTTACTTTCCTTCTGCTTTCTTTACCGCTCTTCAATTCCACATCGAGTTTCATCTGTGTCAACTGTGGGGTGGAGAAACTTCACTTTCAGAACCCGACGTGGAGAAAACCTCTATGTATGTATGTATGTATGTACGTACGTGTGTATGTATGTATGTACGTATGTATGTACGTACGTGTGTATGTATGTATGTACGTATGTATGTACGTATGTATGTACGTATGTATGTATATATATGTATGCATGTACGTATGTATATATATGTATGCATGTATGCATGTACGTATGTATTTATGTATGTATGTACGTATGTATGTATGTATGTATGTATGTATGTATATATATATATATGTGTATATATATATGTATGCATGTATGCATGTACGTATGTATGTATGCATGTGTGTATGTATGTATGTATATATATATATATATATATATGTGTGTGTATATACATATATATGATTTCCAAAAACAAACGCGCATATATATATGTATATATATATATGTGTGTGTGTGTGTGTGTGTGTGTATGTGTATATACAGGTTGTCCCATAAGTAAGGGTACATAGGGAAAAGTAAAAGTTACACAATTTGTTCGAAACGTCCACCATTCTGTTCAATGCAAACGTGCAGTCTTTTTACCCAGTCGTAGAGAACACGGCGAATGGTTTCTGGCGTTATCCGTTCGGGTTTCAGTGTTAAATTCGGCAGCTACGTCACTCAAACTTCTTCCCCTGCACAACAAGATGATCTGGATGCGTTCCTCTATGCTAAAATCCCATCTTCCATTGGCCAGTCCGCAACAAACAATCAAATATAGTGTTTCATCTATGTACCCTGACTTATGGGACATTCTGTATAGCATTATTTCCCGAAACAAACCCATAATAATAACACCACGCGAATCCTGCGCTAAATTGGAGACAGGTGGCAAAATCTTATTCGACGACATTTGTCGAGCACAATGTGGCAACCAACACTGCACGAATATAGTATCGTCTTGCGCTCCACGTCCAGCTATTATTTTATGTATTTTACAACAAGTAAACGTAGAATAATGTTTGTTGTACTGCTCAAGATTTTAACCTGGATCCATGATGTGCAAGTCAGAACAGTATTAATAAGATAAGTAAGACAAGTAGGATACCTGCGGACCGCAAGAAGGGACTAACTACATTGGGCAATGGCATATAAAATGTTATCCTGCAACATTTTGCTTCTAACCAGTGGCGGCTCGTGGTTTGTTGCCAGGTAGGGCTGCAGTTGCCAAGAGCTGTACAGGGTTGTGCGCTGGTTGACTCTACAGCCACTGACACGCTGATGTGCAGGTGCCCCTTACTACTGAGTGCTCACAACACATCTAGTAGCCAGCAAATATTTCATGGCCGTTGGTCTACGGCGCGTTCATCAAGAGTGTACAGTTCCGACTATCTGCAGCCCCACCTGGCAACAACCCACGAGCCGCCACTGCTACTAACATTTTCGTATCCAATTTAGCCCAGGATTAGCATACTGTTCTAATTATGCGTTTATATAGATATGATACATAATACTATAACTGAAAATTTAATTTTTGTAAAATAACAGAAACTGGCTTTAATTTAGTTACGATTATTGAACTTCACTTTTCCGCGAGATTCTAGCGACTAGCAGGGGGCCGCGGTTGTCGAGGGGTCAGATTTCTCGCCTCCCACCAAGGCGATCCGGGTTCTATCATCGGCGGGGTCGGTCTCCGGATTTTCGCACGTGGGAATCGTGCCGGACGATACCGTTGGTTGGTGGATTTTCTCGGGTATCTCCCGTTTCCCCGGCCCTCTCATTCCGGCGTTGCTCCATACTCACCTCACATGACCCTTCACCAGCGCTAAATATCTCGATGTTAAGCGCTGAGGAAATTCTCTCACTCTTACTCTAGCGGCTAGCTTTCTTTCAATTCCTCCTCCTACCGTTATGAAGATAACAGGTAGTCTGCTGTCTTGTGGCAAGAAACTATCTTACCGGGAAGTTTTACAAATCGTGGACAGTATTGTACTGAAATGTGAACATGATTTATTAGTGGTGTGTTATAATATTTTCTTGTTTTTGCTGTGACGAACAGCTTACCTTACAACCCCTTCACCACACGTCACGTTATTTCATAAATTAATTACACAACTACCTAATCAATAACACAGAGGATTTAAAAACAATGTGTACTGCAAATGGTGAGGATGTGGAACTTAGGAAGCATTTAGAAGATCACGTGCGGAATTTTCAAATACTAATTGTTCAAACAGTACATCTCCTTGCTAAAACTAGACTGTTCTGAACAAAAAATGTTTAAAATATGTTTTTAACATTGTAAAGAAAAATGTAACAGAAACAGACATGATTATTACACTCTTCATCATTGAATCTTATAAAACATTTGCTAGAAATAAAGGTTGTTATTTGTAACGTAACACACAGCTCTTATTATGTCAACATTTTCATTTTTTATTCCAAAAATTTATTCTTTCATCAGCCTTAGATAAAACTTAGGGGACAGTGGTGGAAGAGTTAATTATTCAAAATTTACGTTACTCGTGTAATTTTGGAAGTTTTGGCCCTTACAGTACACATATGTGTTTAGTAACGTGTGCTGCAGAAGGGGGTATTTTAATCTGACAAGAACCTTCAATTCACTGAAATATAAACTACGCAGTCGGGCCTGTGATGACAGTTTCTATAGATTCATAACACGGCAGTTACGTAATGTCGGTGTTCCATCAGCAGCATATAAGAATCCCACAGGGGTCAGGCCCGTGCCTACAAAGGTGGGCAGAAGGGGGGTGGCCGCAACTCCGTAATTAAATATGAAGAAAGAAATTATATCTCTAGCCCCGTCTGTCTTTTCCCACATATGCATTTACATTTAAGAATTACATTGACTAAGATCGTCCACATTTTTCCTTACGGTTAAACCAGACACTAAAATCATACTGCATGTTGCAATATGGTATATTCTTTAAGAAAAAACTCAATAGTTATTCTCGTGCCACCCCCCCCCCCCAATTGAAAGAATAGTTAGCAGGTCCATGGGGAAGGACGCTGCCTTCTTTATTTATGTTATTTTTGGTATCGTATAGTACTGACTATGATTTTCCATTTTGAAATTGACGTTGAAGACTGGTGTAGGCCGCGCTTAAAGAGTTGGTGGACGCTAGTGTTTTTTTTTTTTTTTTTTTTTTTTTTACGTTCGAGGAAACAGTGATGGCTGTAACTCGAATACAGCACTCCCGTCAAAAAACTCATCGCCTCTAGGCACGAAGGACTAAACCGTTTTCCAATTGGACTTCAAGCGATGACCCTGTTGTTTAATTTGTGGAAAATATGCTGTTAAGTCTAGTGCAGATTTCTATGATTTAGTTTTACGATTATGCTTGATATTTTCTCAGCTACGGCAACGTGAAGAAGTCATTTTTTGCACTTTTGAGGAGCTTGGAAATAATGTTCTTAATTAGCGGATGGCATTTTTAAAAACACACGGACACGGTTTGAAGTATGTCTTCTTTTCGTAGATAAACGCACTGGGAACATTTTTAATAGTTGCACAAGAAAAAACACTTTCCGTACCACGGTACAGCACGACTCTCGCGCCAGGCCCTGCTAACTGTTGAGAGGAGTCCTCGCCAGTGTGGAATTTCCATCGTTGACGCGTGGGAACAGCGTAGTGATAAGAGTCAGTGTTCCACGCTAGACGAGAAGCATATCGCCTCTATTCGCAGCGCCAAACTGGCGTGCCAGGTTTCCCTTGTAGTCTTCTTCCTACGGGACTTTAAACGGTGACTACAACCTTTTGTATTTGAATAGTATGAAGTAAAGGCCAACGTATGCCTCTCGCTTTACATTGTAATTAATTCAGGTAAGCTTTTCGAAGTTACAGGAGTCTAAAAAACCGTTTTTAGCCATTTTGAGAGGCCCGAAAGTCATGTTTCTAACAAGCGTGCTGAATTTTTGAAAACATAGAAGCATATTTTCATGTGAGTGTTCTTTTCGTAGATAAACATAATGTGAAGAAGTTAAGCGGTTTCGCGTAAAAAAGAATACGCGTGACAAACTGCAACGCTGTCCATGCGCCAGTCGAGGACACCTCTTAAGGGTGTTCAGGTGCGACAAAATTATGATTTTATATTTTTATGAAATATTATTAGTTAGTTTTGTAGACGATACTTGTGAGTACATTTTGCTCTTACTAAACAATTTTAGCTCTCATAGTTTTCTCATAATGGGGCGTCAAAGACAAAATTTGCTTGTTACACTGCCATGCAAATGGTGAAAACCAAGTGACCTACTTAAACAAAATAATTCGGTGTGCACTTACATCCCGTGAGATATGTAATAAAACTTAAAAAAAAACCTAATATTTTGAATTTTAAAAAATCGCAAAAGTACAGAAAAAAGTTGTAAATTTAGCAATATTCTTTATAATACAAAAAAAAGTTCGCGGGATTTTTTTCAAATGTTTTATTATGAAGCCCAAATTATGTTATTTCTCTGTGAATTATTTCACGTACGTAAGTCAACTGGTTTCCACAATTCGCATGGCAGCAGAACATGCAAGTTTAGACTTTGACGCACCGTTATGAGAAAACTACGCCAGCTAAAATTGTTTCGTAAGAGGAAGGTGCACTCACAAGTATCGTCTACAAAACTAACAATGTTTCATATAAATATAAAAATATGACTTTATGGTACTTGAACATCCTTAAGAGTCTTATGCACCTGACGTATGAACGGTGTTGTAGTGTGCCGCGCCTCTTCTATTCTATGCGAACCTCCTTAACTTATACACAATATGTTTATCCACGAAAAGAACACACAGTTCAAACTATGCTTCTATCATTTTAAAAATGCAATACGCTTATTAGAAACATGTTTTTAGAGCCCCTCAAAATGGCTAAAAACGGCTTTTTTACACTGCCGTAACTGGAAAAATGCCACCCGGATTCGTAAAACTCAACGTTAGAAGCATGCGTTGGTCTTTACTGCAAGCTTTCCTCTAATAATATTCTAGGGTCACCGCTTTAAGTCCCGTAGGAAAAAGAGTAGCACGAAAACACTGCACGCCAGTTTGGCGCCGCAAATAAAAGCGATGTTGTTACCGTCGAGTGTGGAAAGATGAACCTTATCGCTTCGCTGTCTCCGCGCATTAAACGCGGAAAATACATCCGGTACATAGCCCTCTTAAGGGACCCGCCTCGTTGCCATAAAATCACACTGCAGCGTGTTTGAATAAAAAGTTTTACACCGAAACTAACACACGTGTGTTCACGCCTTTCTCTACGAAAAGAACAAACACTTCAGACGACTGCCCTTAAGTACTTTCAAGACAACACACGTATTAGAAATACCCTTTTAGGGCACGCCAAAATGGGTTAAAACGGGGTTTTCAGGCTGCTATAGCAGAAAATATACTAGCCGAATACATGTGAAACCACTTAAGAGCAGTCCATTGGACTTTAGTAAAGTGATTTCGTAAATAAAACAATAGGGTCACCATTAAAGTCCCATAAGAAATTTGTTTTTTCGCGAAGACTGCACGCCTTAAGCGTAGAGGCGACGCTCCATTGTATGGCCCATACGACGTCGCCCTTAGCCCCATACCTCACTCAAACAAGCACATGTGCCACGAGGCGGGACCCTTAAGAGTGAACTAAGGAAAGATATCCGGAGCACGTGGTTGTGCTAGTCGCAGCAGGCTCTCGGCTTACTCTAGACACTCAGACTCACAGACGACCTGATAATACAAGTAATTCCCTGGAGACACGATAGCACGCAGATGCTCGAGTCAACCACTGCAGGGAGGAATTATTAACCCGCCTAGAGATCGTGATAAATAATTCCTTACAGGAGCGTCATGACTCTCCTAGACGTGAGAGCAGAGTGTCATGTTCCCCTGAGCCCTTCCCCTACGGAGATATACTACCATAAGCGCAGAATAGGTAATTATACAGACGAGCACTACCTTCGTGGTCCTTTTGATGCTTCGACGCCCTTTGCAACGAGAGAGCTTCCACGCCGAGGGAGATGGGTGACTCTGTACCTCCTCTGGTGCGGCTTTTATTTTGTTTTCTTTTGTTTCCTAGCCTGTAATATTATATTTTGTTTTATCGGAAGAAAAGTTGACTGCTTTCTTGGCTCAAGTGCAGCTCGACGTTCACTTGTCGTCAGTGGCGTGTTCTCATTTGAGTGAGTCAAGAGATTTTGGTCGTCTTAAGGGGGCGGTTCACCTCAGTTTTCAACGTCTTTTATTATTTTTATATTTGTACCAGGTATTTTTTTTTATTTTAGACATAAGTTGTGACTAAATCTTCCTCTTACAAAATTCTTGTATATTTTATAGTTCTTGCGTAATGAGTCGTAAACATCAAAATTTGCACTTTACGGTTTTATGCACGCCACTAAAACCAACTAACAAACCAAACCGAATAAATTTTACAATGTATAACAATGTTGTAGGCTGTGATTTGACATATATAAAAACAAGGAAAAAATATATAGTTTTATATTTTTAAAAAATTGTTGAAAATTTTAAATTTTCATTTCAAAATTCCGCATTTTTTAATACAAAAATATTTTATATCTGGTTTTATTTGTGTCTAATCATAGCCTACAACATTGTTATACATTGTGAATTTTTTCTGTTTGGTATGTTAGTTGGTTTTAGTGGCGTGCATTAAACCATAAAGTGCAAATTTTTACGTTTACGACTCACTACGCAAAAACTATTAGATGTACAAAAATTTCCTAGGAGGAAGATTTAATCACAACTTATGTCTAAAATAAGAAAAAAAAATATCTGGTACAAATATAAAAATAAAAAATGGCGTTGAAAACTGAGGTGAACCGCACCAGTCGTCTGTGACCGCGCCCTTAAATGGCCTCCCTACCTTCGCTTCAAATGCGTAGCAGCAAATTACGATTATTATTATCTTAACGAAATAATTTAACATGCATTATATTTCTACATCTACGAAAATAACACACATTTCAAACTATGTCGTTATAGATTTACCGATTCGGTACGTTTTTTAGAAACATTATTTTGGGGCCCCTCAAAATGACCAAAAATACATTTTCCAGACTGCCGTATGTGGAAAAATAACAACCGGGTTTGAAAAACACAACCATAGACTTTGAACTATGATACCCTCAAATGAAATAATTAGGTTACCACTCAAGTCCCGAAAGGAAAAAAAAAATAGTAAAGCAGTTCACGTCAGATGAGTGGCTTGCGCGGAGATGCGATAGTGTATTACATACGTAAATGAACGGCAACCTTACCGCTCCTGCCTTACACACACAAACGCAGCCTACCTAGGGAGGCCCCTTAAGGGTGTTCAAGTGCGATAAAATCATAATTTTATTTTTCCATATAGTTTTATAGACGATACTTGTGAGCACAGTTTCCTCTTACAAAGCAATTTTAGCTGGCGTAGTTTTCTCATAATAATGAGTCAAAGTCAAAATTTGTATGTTCTGCTGCCATGCAAATAGTGACAATCGATTGACATCGTAAGTAGAATAATTATCGGTGAAATAGCATTCCATGGACTACGTACTAAAGCATTTAGAAAATATCCCATTAACTATTTTTGTATTAAAAAAATGGTTGAATTTGCTATTTTTCTGTGCTTTTGCAATTTTTTTAAAAAATGCAAAATATTACGTTGTGGGTTTTTAAGTGTTTTATTTCTGAGCTCATGGGATGTTAGTTCACAGTGAATTATTTATTATTTAAGTAGGTCAATTAGTTTTCGCTATTTGCATGGCAGCGTAAGAAGCAATTTTTTACTTCGACGCACCGTTATGAGAAAACTATGTGAGCTAAAATTGTTTTTGTAAGAGGAAACTATACTCACAATCATCATCTACAAAACTAACACTATTTTATAAAAATATAAAATTTTTGTTTTATCGCACTATCCTTTAGGGTGTTCAGAAGGGGGAAATATCGTAATTTTACATTTATTTGAAACCGTGTTAGTTTTCAGGAAGATACTTGGGAGTACATTGACCTCTTTAAAAATATACCTCAGCCAGTTTTCCCATAGCGAAATTTCAAAGTCAAATTTTGCATGGTTTTTAGTTCATACATCCCTCGAAAACCAATCAGAATAATGAATCGAAATAGTTCGCAGTAAAATTACAAGTGAATGGTTAGGAAATTACGTATATAAAATCTTATTCAAACAATGGTTTGTATTTTTAAAAAATTTAAAAAATTTGGAAAAATTTGTTGTTGCATTTAGAATTTTTTTTTTTTAATACAAAATTATTTTGTATCGGATTTTCATACACTCAAAGACGTAGCACGTCACAGGTACTTTTACTGAGAAGTATTGCATTTCATTATGTTTGTAGGTTTTCAGGCGTGTATGAATTAAAAACATGCAAGTTTTAACTTTGAAATGTCGCTATGGAACAACTGGCTGAGCTAATTTTTTTGTAAGCTGTTAATTTACTCCCAAGCAACGTCTATAAAACTAACACTGTTTAATACAAATATTAAATTATGATATTTCCCTCTGGAGCGACCTTAAGACTGTTCAACTGCGATAAAATCATAATTTTATATTTTTACGAAATATTGTTAGTTTTATAGGCGATAATTGTGAGTACAATTCCCTCTTACGAAACAATTTTATCTCGCATAGTTTTCTCATAAAGATACGTCAAAGACAAAATTTGCATGTTACGCTGCCATGCAAGTAGTAAAAACCAATGGACCTACTTAAATGAAATAATTCGCGGTTAACTATCATTCCATGAGCTATGCTGCAAAGAGTTTAGAAGCCCAGACGTTATATTCTGAATTAAAAAAAAAAAAATACAGAAAAAAGTTGAAAATTCAGCAATTTTTTTAAATAAAAAATAATTAACTTGGAGTTTTTTTAATTCTTTGTTACATAGCCCATGGCATGTTATTTCACCGTGAATTACTTCGTTTTAGTAAGTCAAGTGGTTTTTACTATTTGCATGGCAGTGTGACATACAAATTTTGATTTTGATGCGACGTTTCGAAAGAGTAAACTATACTCACAACTATCGTCTACAAAACTACCATCATTTAATACAAATATAAAATTATGAATTTATCGCACACTAACACCCTTAAGACGGGGTCTCAACCCACATGTTGAATTATTTATTTATTTTTTTTTTTTAATTCTGAGAAGAAAAGTGTGAACTGTGTAATTATAGACGTCACTTATAGGCCTATTTATCTTGCGGTACAGTACTAACATAGCATTTAAACTTTCAACGTATATTTAGGCGGCAATCAGGCGAACAGTTTTTTTATATTCCTAATTTGCTCGACTGATTACGATCTAAATGTACGTTCAAAGTTCAACTGTGGTAGATGTACTGTAGCGCAAGGTAAACAGCATTCACGCCATAGTCGCACAGTTCACACTTTTCTTCTAAGAATTTATAAAAATAAATAAATAAAATTAATTATTAAACAAGCGAGGCGAATTACCACCTTAACAAGCAATGTCCACGGCGCACGAACAGTAGTGTTGCATGCCAGGTTGCTAATTTTTTACGTGGAACTGCTAAACGTATCTCCAATTTGTTTACCTACAAAAATAACACATAGATGAAGCTATGCTGCTATAATTTTTAAAGATGCAGCATGGTAATTATAAACACTGTTTCCCCTCAAAATGGCTAAAACGGCCTTTTTAGACCGCTGTAACTACAAAAATTCCGCTCGGATTCATAAAACGCGATGCTAGAAGCACGCGTTGGCTTTTACTACCAACTTTCTACAATAAAATCTTAAGGTCCCCGCTTAAATTACCATAGGGAAAACAGTGGAACCAAACCACTGCCCGACAGTTCGGCGTGCCGCGAATATAAGCGAAGTGGTTACTGTCGAGTGTGGCAAGACGAACCTATTCACTCCCCCTGTCGACGCGCATCAAACACGGGAAATTATATCCCGTACATAAGCCTGTAAACAGGTAGTGAGGAGTGACATTAGGTGAGGATGGAGCGACGCCGGAATGAAGGGGACGCGGGAAACTGGATAACCCCGAGAAAACCCGCTGCCTAACGCCACGATTCCCACATGCTAAAATATGGGTTGACCTGCCGGTGATCGAAGCTGGGGCGCCTTGGTGGGGGGCTAGTGCTCTAACCACTACGCCAAACTGGGCCAGTGTTCTGGTCCGTCGTGGCTGAATGTTTGTTATTGTCCGCCTACATGCACTGTGAGGGTTTAGGGATCATGCCACTCACCCAGGTCTGATTCCCGGCGGAAGTTGCTGTTTGGCCGGCGGGTATTCTGTTCCCTTAGAGAGGTGGTGCGGGGGGGGGGGGGGGG
>PNEQ01062622.1:0-15649 GCA_003012365.1 Medauroidea extradentata | reverse complement strand
AGAGAAAAAGGTTTTGTTAATTCAACCGTATATATATATATATATATATATATATATATATATATATATATATATATATATATATATATGGCCAAAGAAACGTGCAACAGTTGAACCAACCAAATAATTGGTTGCCTGGCAGGTATAGTTATTCCAAAAGGATGGTTGAGTCCAGTTAAATATACATTTTGTTAGGACAACAAAGCCAATACTTGGAGCGTTTCATATGTTGTTCAACCAACAAAACTTTTGTTGAATAAAATACATGCTTGTTTGGCCATATACAAACATAGGCCTATATGCGATTGAATCAACCAAACCTTTTTTTTTTCTGTGTATCTGAAGACGAAGAATTTTTACGAAGATGTTTTAAGGTCAAGATAAACTTGAAACACGTAAGGACCAAATTTTAAGTTAAAATTGGCTCGGTATTGATTAACCCTTTTGAGTTATGATTAATGTTTCATTTAAGGCTGTGCAGTGTTAGTAATTTGCTAACGGAACACTACAAGACGCGTAATAACAGTATTCATGAAAGTAGGTGATGGCACATTATTTCGACGCGAATAATCGTATTAACGTAGATTAGTTGTGTTGCGTCCCTGAAATCATCGAATTTTGAATTTGCGGGTTCAGTGACACTCAGTGTTATAATTCACTGCCCTGTGTATAAATAAGCCCCGTCTATTTGTTCATTGCCTGTCTTGCCAGTGAGTAGCATCTAGTGGACACGGTCGGTGCTAGAATATACACAGAGCAGTGCATTCCAAAGGTGGATCCAGCTGTAGGTTTTTTAAGGGGAGGGGGTCAGTTCATGAAAAGTAGCTATGCCCAAACTCCGAGTCAGAGTAGGGGGCTTCCAGGGGCCTCCCCACGATAAGATTTAGATTTTAAGGTCCAAAATGGTGCTATTTAAGGCATTTCCTAAATGAAAAATTATAACTTACGCTGTTAAAATTGTGTAAATTCACGAAAACATTTACAGGAAAGTACTGTAATCATACGGAAGTGGCTTCTGTAATATATTGTTTACGTAACTTTGTCCGTATTGTCAGTTTACGGTTGTTTGACCGTAATTTTCCATAAATTCACGGAATAATGTTTCTACAATTGTAAAGCATTTTATATTGTGTTTCTTTAAACAATGCTTGTATTATTGATCACTATGACTCCTAGAGTTAATGTGCATGCACACTGGTGCGAAAACGAAGGGAAGACAAGACAAGCTAAGATAATAGAAGCGAAGTGCTGCTTCCTGGTTGTCCACACTGTACCGTGAAGAGAAGAGATGCGGAGCGACGAGCAATACAGCCAAGGACTCGTATCGCGCATGGACAAAGGGCAGAACAGCCCAGTAAGAGGCTGAAGTGTTCCGAGGAGGCCACACACATCTTATATCCTCCTCGCTTCACCTATCCTGCAGTGGGCGGCCACACTTGTCACAACATTGAACTTATCACAGCTGAAAAATATCGCACCTCTTCTCTGCGTTCCGCCACAGTGTGTATGCACCTTTAAAGTTATTTATTTCTGTAGATTGAAATCTTTTTCTCATATTCTCATAATGGTACTGGTAAAGTTCTGTAAAGTCAGGATGCCAAAAACCAATGTTGTTTCTTATAAAGTTGGCCTCTTACCACTTCATGGAACTCGCTTACTGACTAGCGTTTCACTGTGGTACAGTGATTAGACTGTCTGACCGGGAATCGTAAGATTGTGGGTTCGAATTCTGACAAATTCCAGACATTTTCCAGACTGCTAAGAGGTATGTCAAGATCTCGAGAAAACATAGCAAATCGATGGTGAAGAACGGAAACCTTCTGTGTCAACATTCTGCGTTTTTTTAATGTTACTACATGCAAAACTTAAGACTAAGTATTTTTGACATCGTGAACTTACTAAATAAATAGTTACTAAATATATTATATCAAGATTATAACTGTGGATGTGCTTCATACAAAATAAAAAGTTTTTTTTGCTCTTTCCTGTGAAATTAAAATTTCCGACACATAAGGTTTCCGTTCTTCACCATCCAAATAAGAGTATTTCGTATTTCTGGGAAATGTAGTCCCAGCAATTTAAAGAATTTCAATTTTTGTGAGGAAAGCAGATTGTCCGTAATTTTACGGAGGGTTCAGTTATCAAACAAAACTGAATGTCCGTTATTTTACGAAGATTTGTGAATGATGTTTTCCCTGTTCTTTTCCGTAAATACACGGAATTTTTTTTCTAACAGTGTATTGCTTTTAAAATGTGTAATATTTTACGGATAAACTATGCATAAAAGGTCAAAGGGGGCCTGGAACCCTACCCCCCTCCCGCGTCTGGTGGATTCTATCATGGGAGTCATTGGATTCTTGAAATATTCTCTCCCTTAGTCATTGCACTTGATGCCTACAGCGTGAACAGTATTCGGTATAACTGTAAAATAACTATCAATGGCTGTAAAACCACTTTGCAGCGCGCATGCTTATTTTTGCTCAGGATGTTAGTTTAGACAGTTACTTTACTTTTCCGGGTCAAGAACATTGTCAGAAACGAGGCCTAAATGACAGTCAGTGATTTAAAAGATCATAGATTTGAAGGAGCTGTACTCATTCCGGCATTAAAAGATTTAACCTTTTCATAATAAATAACTAAACAAAGATCTCTACCACCAAAAACTAGTGATAAGGCACTAAAATCGGAGTAAAATGCTATCTCATTAAACATATGTAAACACGCTTTTGTAGCAGTATGATCTAAAAAATTGAAAATAATCTTCATACATAAATATTTTGTTCAACAGAGACAATATGTCTCACTATTCAGTATAATTAAATTATTTGAATAAGCTTAAAATGAGAATGACGTCACTGAACAAAAAAATTAACTTTACGGGAAAAAAAGTGGAGTGTTTGGACTCAGTTGTCTTAAGTTTTTGTAGTTGGTTGTTCGTAAACCACAGAGTTGCCACGAAAATATAGTAAAAATCTAACGTGCCAATAGTACGTGGAACTCTTTTTCAGAACCATAAATAATTTTTTCTCACTTATTTTTCAAAAGTTGTTATGCTAATGATTTACTTAATTTCGATCTTAAATTTTTTTCCGCCAAACGCGTGGAAGCGGGTGAAAATTGAACTGAAAGATTCAATTACATACATATCTACACATCAAGCTAAATAAAAATATATATATTAATATAACATGAGCAGAATGTATCGTTGGATTTAATCCTATTTTCAGTCATTGCGTTCTTCAAGAAATATATTAACATTATTCTGTTAGTTTTGGTTTCATTATGAACCCGTCTAAAAAACCAGAAAAGCTTGTACAGGTATTTACGGCTGTGAATATTTGCACATAAAAAACAGTTTCAGCAAACACCCAAGTGCAGCAACAATCGTATTAAAAATAACATTTCTCTCTGAGTTGGATAATTTTTGCTAGTTTTACTTTTTCTTTAATTTACTTTGCTGGACGGTTGTTTTCTTGCCTTGTTTTTTCTTTTAGTGTGTTGGCTGTTATGTACTTAAAGGAATTTAACATTCTGTTTGTCTAACGTAAGAAACACGAGATGGGTTTTTTACTCCTGCGCTACTTCTCCGGCCTCGGGGAAGGGGAAATAAAAGGTCGTGTTACGGAGGGTTGCGTCTGGGCGAGGGTGTTCGTAGCGAGTTAATGAAATTGCCCCGAAGGTTCTGCGACCGCTCGCTTGTCAGTATTACTACTCGCAGTAGACGAGAAGAGAAGCCCGGGTGAAGAGGAAGTGGAGGGGGTGCTGTCAGATGTTGTCTGTCTTCACATCTGTCACGTGACTTCTCCCGGCTCAGATGCCTCGAGACCATCTGCGCCTACATTCAGGGGCTTATCCAGTTGAGGGGTGGGGGGGGGGTTGCTGTAGCCCCTTTCTCCGAAATGACACACATTTACAATATATAAAATAGACAATCTTCAGATTAGCCAAGCGGGCGATCCTGTGAAGTTTGGTAGCGATCAGATCAACATAAATTTATATTTAACGTTTTGCCAGTTTTGTGTCATAATTTCCCTGCAAATTAACGAATTACTTAATTGATTAATATTAATAATAATGAATAATAAATGAATTAATTAAGTAAGATCTAGACTTGGAAGTGTCAATGCGTAGACTTCAATTCTTGGGTATAGATAGAGGCAAGATTATTTCGTGTATTGATTCTAGGTCAGGTTGGATGCCAATAATGTATACTTCGCTACTCCTTCTGTGATTAGACGACAACTGTTTTAACACATCTTTGACGACTGCAAGCCAGTTATAAATAAGGAAACAAGTCATGGTGGTAACACGTATTACGGTTAAAAGCCAATTGAGATTTGACTTTGGTCAGTGTATGTATAGGTCTGAGAAGTCTAGCCTGTTGCTAGATTAATACGCGAAATACTCGTGTCTTTTGCTACACTGTAAAAATTGTTTGTACTTTTACAAAGAAAATCCTTGGAAACCCAGTTGCCAAAGAATGCCTTGTAAAACTACAATGGGTTGTCCTTGTAACAAAACACAAAGTATATGTTCGTAAAAAAGGACCAGCCTTGCAGCCGTACTTTCAATAAGAAAAAATAAATAAATTTAAATGTTCATTTTCTTCATAAATATCACTGAATTAATTTATCAAATAACTTTCGAATAAAGGACGTATATATGAAAATATAAAAAGAAATCTGGAGTTGCTAAGTTTCGTACCACTATTCCCAGGCTTAGGAACTACGCATGTTACCAACGTATATAGATGTGGGCGAGTTTCCAAAACTAGTTTCTACCCTTCTCTGTTTCACTACCCCTTCACTGAGTCCTGTGAACGACATACCACTAGCGACAATACTAGTACTTATCTGTTCCCGCCCCTGAAAAAAGACATTAACGACACACATCTGCCTACATTTACCCTTGGAACATCACTATGTCATAGAATAAGCTACTTATATACTTTTTTTTAAACAAGAGCACATATTTAATCACCGTCGAACGGCGTATAGAGTTTCAGCCGTTATAAGTTTATTCGAAAAATGCTCAGCGTGTGTAGGTGATATCTGCATAGGAAATGCATTCAGAGAACTTTACACGACTGTATTGCCATTTTTTACGCTGCCGAGTACTTTTTTAGGTAAGGAAATCTTGGTGCAGAATCTTTTTAAATGTATGGACGTGTACAATTCACCTTTACATTTATAGATGGTTTTGGAATAAAGTGAGCACTCAAAAACGCCCTGCTTAAGTTCTATCTTCATCCAATTCGTATTTTTCCGCGAGTAACGGCTAACTACGGGAAATGTCTAACCTCTCTGGACACGTCACTTGATAATTGCGCGTGTAAGATAAACTGTGCAATCATTAGGGTCTATGGATCGACAAAGTTTAATATAACAGTTTTTTTTATTATATAAAATACAGTTATGTCGATTTCAGTTGGTTTTGTTTCAGCGTTGTTGTATTTCATTAGGAAAATACAAGGAACTATTTTGCATAATTTCGCTGGCAACCATGCAAGCTGTACGGCAACTGTTGTTAATATATGCAGTAACGGCTAGTGATATTTTTCAAAGGTTAAATTTTTAGTACTCACTTGATCCTGAACGACCTGTAATATGACGTCGTACAATGGTAGGATGATAGAGACGAGTTTGTCGGCGCACAGACTGCTAGCGCGTTCAGTGACTTGCGCCTAGAAACTAGTGATGCGCCCGTTCTGCCGTCATTACAGCTGCCGTATTTCTAGGCTTAGAACGCCAACACTCGCCCACATAGGCAGTCACCTTAACACTCCCAGTGCTGCCGACGTCATGATTTGCACATGTTGCAGGGTTTCCTTGATTTTGTTACCTGCTGTACCGTTCTGTTCCTAGCCCACACACGTCTGGAATTTAAGTCGGCCATATGGCGTGTGCCAAAGGCTTGCAAGTGAATGTTCGTATTTCTTTGTTCCTGCAGCTTGATGTGCTTTGTTCCTCAAGGAACGCATCAGGGGCGTCATTTAGGGGAGAAGGGGGGGGGTTACCCCCCCCCTTGGATTTGATTTTTGAGTGCATAAAATTTATTTTTTGTGTTTTGTTATTTAAATAATGCTAACTTAAGCACATAAAACTGAAGTTTTATTAGTAAAGTTTCTAATCTATACATTCTTCATTAATAAAAAGGATACAAGGTCACGGTCGCCGAAAAAAAAAATCTTGCCCCCCCCCCCCCAAGAAAAACCTGAAATGACGCCCCTGTAACTCATTTGTTCCGCACACTTTGATTTACTGTGCACTGAGCTTTCCTGAATTTTAAATTGCATAACGTTGACAATTGAAAACTCGAAATCTTATTTTTTACTTTAAAATCAAGTTAAATAACTTCTGTCATTTCCAAACCTAGTTTAATTTAATTTTGCCACAGTTTCGTATTTTTCTGGTTCCTTAGCGAAACTAGCGGTAGACATGTTCCCTGTGCCGAACCCTACAATAAGAAAACACGTTTTATTTCTAACCTGTAGTAAAATTAACCTTACCCTCCCAATCCTCATGACCTCACGATGTGCAGTGTTGCCGAATTGTGCCCGAAAATGTTGACATACATATTACCATTATCATTTTAATCTCCAATTTAGCCTGGGGCTGCGGTGGTCGAGGGATAAGACATCTCGCCTCCCACCAAGACGATACGGGTTCGATTCCCGTCGGGGTCGGTCCCCGGATTTTCGCATGTGGGAATCGTGCCGGACGATGCCGTTAATCGGCGGGTTTTCTCGGGGATCTCCCGTTTCCACCGCCCTTTCATTCCAGCGCCGCTCCATACTCACATTATATCAATTCTCGCCAGTGCTAAATACCTCGATGTTAAGCGCTGACCAAAAATCACTCACTCACCTAATTGAGCCCAGGAGTCCTGTTGTGTGCTTATCATATAACTGCATTTGGACAACCTGTACAACCCATTTGAGTTTTATGAACATGGCAGAATCCCTTCCCGCCTCACCCTCTTTTGTTTCAGAACATTCCACCACAACGTGCTGCGAGACCGGATGAATTTTATAATATTTATCAAGCTATAATTATTTTTAAAAAAAACTTTGCAGTGTTGAGCAAACTCGCCAGTCTATGAATGATCGGTGTGCGATTAACTCTGTAACTCCAGTGGAAAGAGAGTTTCATGTTAGTATGAGAGATAGATAATAGGAGAGAAAGGGATTGATGGAGGGAGAAAGAGAATGACACACGAAAAAAAAATAGCGTACAATGGCTTGCGCGCTTTTTTTCGTCTATGCAATCGACATTTCTGGCAGGTAGTCCACGTGTTGGTATTGCCTGGGAGATGGAGCTGGGGAGGGGAAATTGTGGCGATGCAAACGTCACGTCACATTGTGTACGAATTCAACTTAAACTTGAGAATATTTTTTATTTTGGAATTTTACAACAGTATTTACATGACGGTTTCTTGTCAGCATCACCATATCTGGTCACGTGACTACAAATTTAAAAAATGTTGAATAATTGCACACGTGTATATATAGGTAGATATTGTTTCTTGTCAGCATCACTTTATCTGGTCATGTGATCACAAATTTAAAAAAATACTATGGAATAATTTCGTACGTGTGTGTGTTTATATAATCACACAAACGGATGAAAACTGCTCTAAATTCATTCGTAACCTGTAAACGTGCAAGTGACTAGTGCAACAGACTTGTGTAATATTGAACATTTTTTTTAATTTGTGATCACGTGACCCGATAAGGTGATGCTGGCAAGGGACAGTCATGTAAAATTGTTATAAAATTCCGCAATTAAAAAATACATAAACATGCAAACCATCTAGGACTGTGCTGTAAAGGCAAATTCATTTCGGGTTATTTGAGTAAGTTTACGACAGCAGGTAAAAAGGGTATCATATTAGACATCATTTAAAATACAAAAATTAAAATTGAAATTTTTAACTTTCAGTCAGTAATATAATTTTATGAGTTAATGTCAAAAATTACAGTTCAGTAATTTTTAAAGCTACGTACGTTAAATGTTAATATTTACTGTTCTGCATAGTTACATGGAGAAGGTAGTGCGGGATTATGCTCTTTTATATGAGATATTGTTGACAGTTTCGTTAGATAAAATGTTTGTGTCGAACCCTACATATTGTGAAACCTTGTCATTAAAAATATTTTTAATGGATAGTTACAATTAAAGTTATTTTATTATCCCTTGGAAAACAAATATGTTAATACAAACTTCATTCGAACCACATACAAAATAACGTCCGTCCAGATATGTATTAATAAAGGTTTTATTGCATGTGTTCGTATATAACAAATTCACTTAAAAACGTGTAAACAAGGTCTATAACATACATTATAAAATTCGATTTGTGCAAATTACATTATAACATATTGATGTTGAAAAAGTAATATTCAATCATACATGAAAAGAGAAACTTCATAGTTTTGTATGTTTAAATGTCATTGGTTATCTGCCCAATTATATAATTAGTCTATGTACTCAGACAAAACGTACGACATTTATTAAATACAGTTCATACGGCAAGTAAGTTATTAAAAAATGAACACGGTACTACAATTCACTCGTGAATCAGAAGAGGTATAGTAAAAACAGGTCTGTAAATCACACACGAAATATTCCGTTCCATAACATTCTCCCCCTTGAGTCTTCTGACCAGACGCAGTAAATCACACAATGTAAACTTTTAAGGGAAGTTTATTTCTTTTGTGAACTGCAGTAATTTCTCTCCCCCACCCTAATTCCAAAACTTAATATTTTATTTTTTGCCATCCTAACATTTCCCAATCTGCTTTTATGAAGACAAGAGCACAGAAACTGTCAAGCCAAAGTGTTATATTTATTCGAATTTTCTTTATTATAAGTTTTCTTGAGCTGAAGACGCATATTTCAGTGAAAACTCTTTTTCAGAAGGTGCTTAAAGTAAATCTTTACTTCTACAACTAAAAATGGAACTTCGTATAATCTAAGTGGATAACTAACCTGCTAGTATCCATTAGTGCAGAATGATTCATCAACAGTTTACCAATAATTTTGCTACCAACAAGAATAAATGAATAACCTTTCCATTGGTTGAAATAACTTTTTTATGCACTCGTACATTTTCAAACACCCTCTTTCAGCTTACGTTGAAGGGACATTAAAGGAACTTAGTAAATGTGTTAGAATGCTAGAATTCAGTGTTGCGTTTTATTGAAACGCATTTTAGTTATTCCAATATAAGTATTTATTGTTACAATTAAAAAGTTCATAGTAATTCGGCAACTGCATGTATGCTATTAGCCTATATGTGCTAACTCTCTTTACATGACCATTACATCTGTTATAAACACGAAAAGAATTGTTCTAAAGGCCTGCAGTTGAAAAACTTAACACTTACAGACATCGAATGATTAAATGAATGCTACAAATTACCCGTTCTTAAAATAATATTAATGATGCATACATATAAATGAAGAAGAAGGAATAATTATTTTTGTGTAAGTTACGAGAGGTTCGGGATTGATAGATCACATATGAAAATAGTTCTTGATTTCTTTTTTCAGACAGTTTGTATCTTATCCCTGCACACGAACATACAACGCCCAGTGCTTTGTTTAAATATACATGTGCAGTGTTCGCGTCTATATTACACTGCTCAGATAACTGCTATTTACTTATTTACTAATTAAACAAACAGGTGTCGAATAGTTTCTGTAATCAACAGTAGTCTACAATATAAAATGTTTGTCATTTTACTGTTTAAGTGTATGGGAATATTCCCCAGTCTTTAGCGGAAAATCTGGTTTCCGAACATGTGGAAATTTCCACTCACCTGTGTATTCTTCACACAAAAGACTCAGAAATTTCGCTCACGCTTAATGTAAGATAGTCATGGAGAGCCTGTGCCAAAATGTAAAGTTTTGTAACGTTCCCTTACACGCGTGGAGTAATCTTCCCTTTCATATAGAGGTAATTAAATCACATTACTTGTAGTGAAAGTTTACATAAATTTTAAAGTGTAGGCTACTGTAGGCCGTGTCTATGGAAATGTATGGGACGTTTACGAAGCATACTTTTTTTGGGGACACAACATGACGACCTCCTATTTATCAATATACTGAAGATGCTGCAGATAATTTAAGATGTGACTGTTTTAAAAATAAAAAAAATGAAAGTTTAACAGTGTGTAAAATTCCTAAATAAAGTAACAACCTAAGCGCTGTTAGTAAGCATCAAGAATGTGTAAGTTGTACGAGTGTATGCCTATTCAAGGCACTTCGAAACAGAATCTTTTGAAATTTGAGGCTGACTACAGAAACATTAAAAGAAGCTATCTTGACTATTCTAGCTTCACAAACCAGTTATGTATAAACCACCTGTATTAGCAGATACGTAAGTAGCTTTAACTCAAAAGGTTTTAAGTGAAATGAAATACTGTGAATCTTTTATAGTAATTTCCAGCCATGAAGTTTAATTTTATATATATGTTGAATTGTTGAACACTGACTACTCTACTCAAAGAGTACTCTGAAGAGAAAATTGAACTGTGTAATGAATATTACTAGCCGAGGCATGTATATATATATATATATATATATATATATATATATATATATATATATATATATATATCCCTGAGATATTAAATGTAACTTTCTTTGTAATTTGAAATCTTGGATAAACGCATTGAAAAGAAATTGACTTTTCTTGTATGTTTATGCTATGAATGAGATACTGACATTGGTTTGTTGTGTTTAAACCATAACTAAATCAGTAGTATGTGAACTCAGTAGATGTGTTAGTATATTTCCTATATTGGGAGTGCTATCATGACGCACGCCACAGTACATGGCAATAGCATAACATACAATGTAAGAATGGTATTGGTGCAGGAGAATAAGTAGTCTAAGATAGCTGCTACACGGCAGATAACATATCTACAAGCGTTGTATATGTGAAATAGGACTACCATTTAACTTCAAACTCTATCGACGAGAATACTATACGACAAAAAAAAAACATTCGGAAAACTACACATACATGTAAGTTATACCTGTGATTGAGATAATTCGAATGTTTAAAATTAAATTTTTGTGCTTGTCCATTAAAATATAGTCACATTCATTACGCAACGCTTACATTTATTTTCATAAGATACTGGCAGTCACGGTCGTAGAAGAACAGGTCTGGACACTCGCCTGGAAACTTGACCCCCTTGTTGTTTGGCTGTAGTTCACCAAGTTACCGAGAATATTGTGTTTTATTGGCGCTTCAGTTAGGACGGTCGGACTCAAACTCCGCCCACTTCCTGTCCACTAAGATAAACAATTTATCGAAACGTATTTTTTTATCAATTTATGAAATACTTCCCCAGAAATTTAAGAAAAGGCTCCAGCAATATTTATTTACTTTATAAATTTAACAATGAAAAAAAAAGTGGGCGAAGTTTGAGTCCGACCCCCCTAACATCAGCGCCAATAAAACACAATATTCTCGGTAACTTGGTGAACTACAGCCAAACAACAAGGGGGTCAAGTTTCCAGGCGAGTGTCCAGACCTGTTCTTCTACGGTCGTGCTAGCCGTCCACCCGCGGCTTTGCACGAGTGTATTTCTCATAGCAGATAATATTGACTAAGACATCTTCGTAAACTAGATTAGTAGTTCGGCCATCAAGGGACAGAATTACCAAGCTACTAGTCGAACTAACTCTGCAGAAGAATAAGTAACTATAGCTGTCCACGCGAAAAGCAGTCTTAAGTTTGTCCTTGCCAGTAACAGCGACTTCGCCTGGGCCTTACTTATTGTCACAGCAAAATTTACGTTCTCGGGGAGGAATCCTCGACTGGCGCATATAAAGCGTTGCAGCGTGTCAATCGTATTCGTTTTCACCCGAAACCGCTTACTTAATAATATTATGTTTACAAAAAAAAACTTAAATTCAGCACGCTTGTTAGAATCATGATTTTCGGGCCTCACAAATTGGCTAAAATCGGATTTTTCTTAGACTGCTGTAACCTCGAAAATACCGCCTGAACCGTTAAGTGCAAAGAGAGATTAATGCGTTGGACTTTACTTCGTACTTTCAAAAATTAAATTTTGAGGTAACCGCTTAAAGTCCCATAGGAAAAATAACCCCAAATACCTTGCACTCCAGCAAGACGCGCTGTGAATAGAGGCGATATGCTTCTCGTCGAGAAGGGCGCTTTGGCTCTTTAGCTCGCTGCTGTTCCCTTGCGTCAAACGTGAACATTTTAAACCGGCGAAGACTCCTCTTAAATGTAAGACTGTCGTATAATGAAATACGTTGTTTACGTGGTATGAAGACTGAACTTCCCCGAACGCAACCATTGGTGACGGTGCCCTCAATTACATATTTATTTTTCAAAACTTTCACTTGAAGTTATAGTGCCGGGGGTTTGACGGGTTATGGTTTCGCAGGAAGGAATTTGGTGCCGCAACCTTGAAGTTAATGTGATGGTTGGTATATGTGGCATGATGCTGTCGAGGAACTCCAGTGAATTAATAAATACATAATACATGTCCCTTCTAAACGACTTCATCCAAATTGCTCTAATTTCACCTGCCTTACAGTGTTAGTGTGTCAGAATGGTACGGTTGCAAAGCCTTAAATTGGATTCGAGCCCAGAACCTACCGAACTATAGACCGAAGCGACAGCAACTGTGCCACCTAAAGTCAAAATTATTAATAAAAACAAATTAAAAAAACATAAAAAAATAATCGTTTCCTAGACACATAGAGGTTGCACAACACGTCTTGATAGAACAGCAGAATGAAAACTTCTGTATAATTTATTTCTCGCTGGTCGTACTTGCTTTTTGGATCGCCTGCCTTGAAAGTTTACAAACTAAGTATTCTATTAATAATTAAGTCATCTTATAAATCTTACATTTTTTTAGGCATCATTCTAATGCGTACAACACGTCACTATCTCTACTGGCGAGAGAGATATCATGGACTATTAAAAATCAAATTTTACATCCTTTTACAACATTTCGAAACATCTTAATTTCACGTATTAGACATTTTTATAAGCATCCACCTGAAGCATAAAACACGACGATAGCCCGTCCAGTCGAAGCACGTTCGATCATTCCCTAAAAATTCGTATATCACCCCTCTACAGTACTAAGAGATCGAATTTTGATAAATCTTAATGCTATTTAAGAGGTCATTTACGTAATCATTATCCTGAAGTGAAAATAAACTGTATATCTTGACGTGTTCGATAGATATTGAGGATTTATCGAAAACACATTCAATGTCATTTCGCCTACTAAGACACTGCTGAATTTAAAAAAAAAAAACTGTTGTATTATATTTTAAACTACTTAAATGGAGTCTCTTGGGCGCAAAAAACACAATAGCACGCTGCTTTCAAGATATATTGGCATTTAATTAGAAACACATTTCACAGCTTTGCACCCCTTTTCATCTACATAGGTGACGAATTTCGAAAATTACTTTTCAAGCATTTGAGTAAGCATCAAACATAAACAAAAATCATGTCGATATCTAAAAGTCCCATGGGGTCGATATATATACACACACACACTCTCTAATTACCCTATTTTACCTCTTTGGGGCCGAATTCGGAAAGTATCCTTACATTGTATTTTGGGTAGATCTATTTACGTAAACGTCAATCTAATGCAAATAGTTTTTCTATATCTCGACTGGTTGGCATATGGAGGAATAATAGAAAATACATTTCATGTATTTTCACTCTCATAATTACCGAATTTCGAATCATCCTGGAGTCCTGTCTTAGTCATTTGTATACATATTCAACTGAGTAAAAATCACGACAGTAATCAAAGTGTTTCAGCTATACAAACGGCTCATAAAAACATATTTTCAACCTTTTTTGTTCCTTGGGGTTGAATTTCGAAAAATTCTTGAACTTATTTTTGGGTATTTACCGAAGCATAATTTTTAAGTGAAAAGAAACTCTTTATTCCAAAGGATTTGATAGATATTGATAGTTAATTAGAAATACAGTTTAAGGTCTAACGTAGAATTTCGAAAAATCCTGAAATTGATTAAGATGTATTTCTATGGGTGTCCCACTGAAGTAAAAATCACGATAATAGGTCGTCGGGTTCGAGCTCTATCGACGGTTCTTCAAACATACATTTCAACCCTTTTCACTCCCTTACGAGTCGAATTTTGAAAAATTCGTTCTTAGTGCTTGCCTACCTGAGGGAAAATTTTCATGATTATAGAGCCAGCGGTTTGGGCTGCAGTTTGATATGTCAGACAGTCATTAGGTCAGTTAGTCATTCATTCATTCAGTCAGTCAGTGTTCCTTTTATGTATAGAGGTAGGCCTACAACCCGCTCTATTGCCGTTACAAATCTCGTAAATAAACACGCGCACTATGCACTCCACATATAATTCGAAGTACAAAACTGCCACTTACAAACAAACGAAACGCAGTCACACAACGTTATTCAAGTTCTGTTCAGTTCTTATTACGATTTTAATATCCACTGCCAAAAAATGTACATCACTAATATGAAATTCGTAAGATGGAAAAAGAAAAATATATAATTCGAATTTACACAACGGATGAAAGTCGTAAAATGTAAAAAAATTACATAATAACAACAACATTAAATATTTTGTCAAGCCTCAAGCCAAGCTTTCTTTTAACTGAGTCCTAATTTTTTGAGAAGCCAATAGTAATTGTCATAAGTTCTTCATGACACACCATATCAAAGATGTCCAACCCAACATACTTTGTCAATGACAAGTAGTGGTAAACAAAATTATTTAAAGCTTTATTTAAGTATAACTATAAGATAAAACCGTAAAATGGATTATTAAAATTATTTTAAGATTCGCAATATTAAAATTTTTAATTTTGTAACATGTGAAAAAATTCAATATTTCTAAAAAAAACATTAATAATTTATTCAACGTAGCAATAATTTCTTAGAAAAATTCTTCTGTAATAAAAAAAAATAATGATTGTTCATGCGCTGTTGCAGCACTAGACAGTCAAGATAAATGAAAGAAAAAGAAACAAACTTAAATTTCCAGTAGTCGATGTGTACATAAATAAAATTAACAAAACATGAATAAATACCACTAGTAGTAATGTCAAATAACAAAAAATTATTATATATTATGATAGTAGTTTCAAATTTAATTGATATTATTCAATAACATGTCGACAGCACCTAATCATTACTCGATTGAATCTGTTTTCTTAAAAACATACTAAATTACTGGGACTACATAGAGAAACAGTATTGAATGTCATAAACATTACGTTAAACAACGTACCCACAATGCACAACATTCAAGTGATATAAATACAAATTAAGAACAATATACAAATGCCTAAAAACATTGCTTTTATTTAGAAAATTTTAACACGTGTAGGTATATTGTAACAACAAATCTTACGGACCAAATTACACAGCTGACTCAATGTTGCTTTCTTCTTGGTTATCAGAGCGTCGACCAAGTCGCGGACCAAACCACACTGCAGACTGTGTGTTGCTTTCTTCTTGGTTATCAGAGCGTCGACCAAGTCGAGGACCAAACCACACTGCAGACTGTGTGTTGCTTTCTTCTTGGTTATCAGAGCGTCGACCAAGTCGAGGACCAAACCACACTGCAGACTGTGTG
>PNEQ01062621.1:0-43032 GCA_003012365.1 Medauroidea extradentata | reverse complement strand
ATTGTACTATAACAACATAATTACACATTTTTTTCATGTAAAATGTATATTAATTTTTAAGTTATGTTCTGTACAACCAACTAATAAACAATATAATGTCCTAAATTTCGTTGGGTGTTTTCTAAATGATTTTAACTTTAAACTGCCATATCTCAGAATGATTGAAATGTCACTTGTACCCCTTGGCTTCTCACCCCTTTGTAAAGGTATATTACATGTCTTGTTCGTATAATTACTATGATGCTGATGTTTGTGATTGTAGATTGGTTCAATGCAGAATAATAGTAATATTGTATTGCAGAAGTGTTTTCTTGGTAATTTGCTCCCCTATTTTGTCTCTCTGTGTTGACGAATATTTTCAATTTGGTTTGGTCTACGTTTACCATTCGTATTCTGAATCTCGAATATTGCCGTGTCATGTCAGGTAGAGTAGAGAATAGTGTATGCGAGTAGTGTCAGCTGAGGTATGGGGCTAAAAGTGAGTTGCAGACGACGTAACTTACAGGCACGTACCATAGGAACTTACTCTACCAGTTGGCCCTCGGAAACCAAACACTATATTCATTCTACACCACTATATAAACCTTTGTTTACAGACCAGAAATAGTAGATTAAAAGAATGGAGGTATTAAAAGACTTTTCAATAGACCTGGAAAAATTTATTTACTGTAATAAAAAGAATAGAATTAATATGCGCTATAAATATTACTGCGTTAAAAAAAATATTCTTTGGATTGCCAGAGGTGTTCAAATTAAAATACTGCTAAATTTTACTATTCTTGATAGCGAGCCTTTTTTTATAATAATGTATTTAACTATTAAATAAAACGTTTTTGCTACCTTTGGAGCGATGAGTTCTTTAAAATACAGGTTCGCCATGAGTATAGAATGATGTAGTCCATTTTTTTTTAATTTGAACTATACTGTTCTGCTCTCTTGAAAAATTACTATTAATGCTCAATACTAATATTAAAAATACCGACTTAGCTGGGATACATATTTAAGTAGTCTTCCGATGTCTCAGTGTTCTCGAAGTTCTCGATTTATTTATGTACTCTAATACACATGAATTCAGCTTCAATGTAACCCGAAACAATCTTCCCTTATGACCATCGGGTCGGTGCAAACTCAAGTCTATTGGCACCATCCTAATCTGTCTAAAATATTTCATATTTTCGCGTATACTGTGTCAAGACCATCTTCCTTTTCTTCTAGAACTTCGCCCGTAGGCACGTCTTCACCTTACAGGCGATCTGAACGATAAAACGCACTCGGCAATTATAATATTTAAAATTCCTGAGGTGTTCATGGACTCCCCATATACAGTTACCAATGCCGAAAAACGAAGCCTAGAACCCATGCTACATGTATTATTATTGTTACTAAAAACAAAATCTATAAATTAAAATTAACGAACTAGAAAAAATAGTTTTCAATAAATAATTCTGTGTGCGTCGCTGTAACCATGGCAACCTACGCGATGTCATAGAGTAAGTACACTGTAATAAGGTCTGGCTTGAAAAATGTTGACTTATGTTTGTAAAAAATTATTAACATAGAAGTATTCACAATCTTTTCAAAAACTAACTCATTAAATAGTTGTTAACATTAAAATCATGTCTCCAAAATAATAAACCTATTAACCATAACAATTAGTGGCAAAAATTACTTTCACAAAATACAAACAAAATAAATACATTAAAATAATTATTACATAAATATAAAATAGTAGTACATGTTACAATATTTATAATTTCCTATAGGTTTTAATTACACTTGTTCCACTCTCTACAGGCTGAGTCCTAGGGAGTGTAACAGGCCTACCTAGCGGGGCTCGTATCCACATACATACCCACGTAGCACCAGTTGGTGCCATCCTATTGAGAGAGGTTGTCATGGTCGATCTGCCCATGCACCTAAACTCGCTGGGACGTTTTACCGCTGTACAGAAGAAGCCAGTGTAATCAACAAGTCACCTGAAATGGCATCAAATGGCGTTCTCTAAGTGGGGAGCCTGGGATGTTCTTACAGGTAAGAGAATAAAGCTGGCCTCGCTCAGGATATACGATTTGTCCCTGGTTTTCTACCCATATACACTTTGGTGTGATACTGGGGCAGTAAATAGCTGCGAAAGTTGGCTGCTCCGATATACTGTTTCGTTCTGTAGGAGATGGGGGCCCCCACCTAACAGCACAAACCAAGAGGTGTTTAGACATAGATTGCTGGCTGCTTTTCATTCCTTTCCCCCCCTCCCCGCCGAACGCAATGTTGGAAAACACTCCATCATGGCTTCCAAAAGCACCCCAAAGAGTGACTCCCTCAACAGCCGCAACATACGACAGCACAGTGACAATGGTACAGATATGGGTAGCGATTTGGAAGTTACTCATGAAAGGAAGTGACAACTCCGTTGTTCCTGAGAGTGAAAGATCTTGAAAAGCTTGTTAGAAAAAGTGTCGTCCTTCGAGCTCCAAAATGTTGTAGATGGTGCTACTGGTGATGCAGTGAAGGACTGCAAAAAAATTCAGAACAAAGTTGTTTTGATCGAGGCATAAAATGCCGCCTTGTCACATGGGCTGCAGGCAATGAATATATTCAATGTGGCAACAGATAAGTGTAGTGTTGCAGTTGTGCTTCACATTACACTGAATTCGAGCAAGGGTGTAATTTGGTGTCCCGATCTGATCGACGTCCCAGATTCAGAACTGTTTCAGAACCTCTGAACACAGTATGTCGCACATGTCTGTCGAGTCACAAAAAATCTGATATACTTGTACCAACTGCCACTCTGTTCTTGACATTTGGCATCCCAGTCTTACCAGAAACTTTGAAAATTGGTTATCTGAATGTACGTGTGAAACAGTTCAGCCCTTCACCACTCCACTGCTACAACTGCCATTCGTCGATCTGTTGCAAATCACCTGCAATATGCCCGAAATGTGCCGAACCAGTACAATCCTGACAAAGAGAAATGCAACAAACCTTTGACATATGTGTCGAGGCAAACATTCTGTGTCGTCAAAGAAATGCCCAATTTTGCGAGAGGACCAGAGTATACAGACGGTAAAAACAACGTATTAAGTTTAAATTGGCGAAGCAAGCAAAGGTTTTAAGCTCAAAAAGGGCTCTCACCCATGTTCGGCGAACGATGAAGGATGCGTGTACCCAGACTGTCGATGGGCGACACAGGATGACGAGTCTGTGGTTGCACAAGAGCCACGAAAGGTCAAGGCCAAACGGACCACACAGTGTAGTCCCAATTTGAAACTTCCTGCCAAACCTGTTATACTTAAATCCTGCCAAATAGCACCTTAAAAACAGTTTATGAAAGTGGATACTCAGGTATTGTGGAGTGCCTGTCAGTAGTAAGTAATGTTTGACAATTTACCGCTCCTACTAATTAAGTGGAGGGTGGGGTACGGAGTGGCCTCCCTCGGGAAAATGTGGATTACTGGGTGCAAAATTGTGCTATTAAAGCAGTTTTCCTCGTAAAAATATAAGTTTTAGGAAATTAATTTCCGAAGCACGAGTCTGGGTACGACTCATTAAGATTTCAACCTCAGAGTAGTATTTATGAACTTACTGGATATAAAAGTAAACCATAACCCCTTCGTAAGCATATTTTTCAAGATATAATACAGTCAACACATCCCAACAAGCAGACTGCAACGACAAATTGTTTTTAAAACATCAAAATACAGAAATACTACTTTCCCTGATCACAAAATAAACACACTTCACCAATAAACATTTGATAACCAACAGATAATTATTACTTACCTTTTAGCCAATGTACACCATATTCATAATCATGTCTTTGTAGTAACAATCTTATTCCAAACTAACTCCACTCAGCTAGTTGACAGTGGCACGTTCCACAGACTTAAGCTGCCTTTTTGTTAATGTCTTCTCAAACACTTTTCTTCTTGTTGGAGGTTTACTGAAGCAAGTTTACTCGGAGGTTCCAAATTGAGGCTGCACTGTGTCCCGCATGTCGTGGCCCGTATGGTCGGGACCTTTTGTGGCTCTTGTGCAACGATAGAATCCTCTGTTTGTGCCGGTACATCGACAGTCTGGGTACACGCATCCTTCATGTAGATTATTTGAGCCAATACCCCGATCCAGGAAATGTAATAACTATATTTTGATTCTAATTGATGGATTTAGTATGTTCGTTATTATGTTGCCTCTTCGTGATACGAAGGCAGTGAACGAGGAGCGCGCCCTGTCGGACCAGGTGTGGAAATTATATGGAGGGCCGGACCAGATAGTCACGGATAATGCAGCTTACTTCAGCTCTCGCGTGTTTAAACACATGCGTTTTGGATAGAGCATTAAACATGAAAATACAAGCCCTTGTTATCCGTGTCGAAATTTGGTGGAACGGGCCAATAAGAATATAAAAGTATCTTTAAATTTTTTTCATAATGACCGTAGAAGTTGGGACGAGAATCTAAACGAGTTAAACCTGGCTTTCAACTCGGTGCCTCACTCTACCGCGGGGTTTTCCCCTAGTAAAATCCTGTTGGGGCGAGAGCTGCCCTCTCCTCTGCTCAATATCTTGGGTATTCCGGCAGGACCTAGTGGACGTGACTGATAAAAAAGTTTTAGAGAAAAGGTGAGATAAAGTATACTCTAATATGTGTAAAGTAATGAGAAATGTGGCTTCTAAATACAATCAGGGGCGGCGGGAGAATACATTCAAAGTGGACGATTTTTTTGTATGTAGACAGGTGGTGCTTAGTAATAAAGCGGACCACATTTCGTCGGAGCTGATCACAGCCTATGTCGGTATCTTCAAGATTCTAAATCTTTTGGACCCTGTGACTGTGTTGTGTGACCGAAATAATAAATATTTTACAAAAAAAGGCCCAGCTCAGCTTAAAATGTATAGGCACGGTGATGTTATATGACACTTTATGTGGCTGAGGGTGTCTAGTAAAAGAACTGTGAAAATCGTTGTTGGGAGTGTTAAACCTATTTTAGTGTAATACTTAAAAACGGTTTATGGTGTGAGGATCGTAACGGCTAGATGCTGTGCAAGATTATTGACGGCTTTACCTGTTTTTATAGGTGATGTGCGCTAGTTGGTATGCTAGTCATGTTGGGCGTTCTGTATTTCCTTGTGTGGAAATTCTTAACCTAGTGTTATGTCATTGTTTTCTATCTTCCTTGCATTCTGTTTCTTTTAAATGGTTTATTATGAGGGGGTTCTTTACTATGAGATGTTCCTTATGCTATGTTTGCCCAAGGCTAGAATGGAATGACTAATCTGTGATGTATGGTGTTATTAAAATACGTATGCTGCTAACAGGTATTTGAGAAGCTGTGTTCGACGGTGTATGATTTGGGATTATTTAAATGTTTTTTTAAAGAGACGTACATGTTAATGTTGTAAAATTCTTCTTTTAAAGGGGGGGCAGTTGAGACATTCCGTCACAGATTGATTTGTATTTAAGGGTTGCGCAACCTAAAGTCAAAGTCATTACATTATATGGGTTACAACGATTGTGAGAGCATATAGTAAAACATGTCAGAATGGATCCCAGGATTGACTGAAAATGCATTTTATTCATGTTATTTTAGTATGATTATAATTCTTACGTTTTATTTTATTTATTTATTGGTGTAATGTATTACCTTTGTTATGCTGATAATTATATATTATACATTCTAATATTAATACTTTTATTTCTAGCCCAGGCTATTGAAACCCTCTTCTTCCCACAAGTTAAAATTACAGTAAGTTAATTGAACAATTTGTTGTGAAATTTGTGATTTATTTCAATTTTATTTTTTATAGCTCGAACAACCAGTGCTCCAGATGTTGCTTTGAATTCAAAGCCATCTTGTAGTACAGTGAAGACTTCAGGAGAGCGTCCTTTAACTGTGAGTTTGTCTCGGCAGTTTCCTTGGCACCTAACACCCAATGGTGTCAAGGACGCAAGCAACGCAGGCCTAGAACCAAAAAAGTTATGATAGACAAACAATGGTTCAGAGCATGGCAAACTGCATGCTCAATGATCTTAAGAGTTACTCCATGGCAACAGCAAAGTTTGTGGCAACAACTATGGTTACAAAATGGCCAGTTTCATTTGCTATTAAAACCACAAATGGCGTTCTGATCTCTGATGGAATAAAACTTTTGCAATATTATATATACGACAGAGTAAACAACCTAAAACCGAAGGAGCTGTAGTCCAAAGAAGAGGGCTTCTAGCAGCGAATTTGATGATGGTGAAGACAACCCAGAAGACCATGTAGAACCTTCTGTCCGAACTTCCACCTCATGTGACGTATATAGATGTGGGGCATTTCAGCCTATGCTTCCGCCAGAGGAATATGCTCAGAGACAAGAGGACAATAGAAGAGCTCTCCTGTCGAGTTACATAGATGACAGTCTAAACAAAGATAATTGAAAATTCATCTGTGGCTGCCACAAATTTCAGGAGCAATGTATTAAAGTTAATTGCAATTTTTCCTCTCCTAATCAGATATTTTAATGAAGTCAAGAGCATACCTTCAAAGTAACAAAGGTAGTTTTATTCTATTTTACAGTTTTCTTTACACATGCTCATAAAGCAGACATGCCAACTTTCACGGATTGTCCATACAATTTATGGCAACAGTGTGTTATATATATTTACAAATAAATTATAAATTTGATGTATTTCTGGTTAAAGAGCACTTTCACGTGCACATTTGTTGGAAAATGTTTCTTGCAGGTTTACCAACAAAAAAATTGCCTTTCGAGTAGTACTCCATCCTATTAATGTGTGCTACCACTCATAAAATATATTTCTTTTTACACTTCGAATTCATCTGCTTTTTATCGTTAATGACAGCCAATTGCAAAATTTGCTATCTAGTAATTTCCGACAGGTACAAGATTTTATGATCTTATTTTATGTAAACTTAATTTAGGAAATAACAAATTTCGTATTTCGCAATTGTTATCAAATTTACATTATTTGTTTGGAAAAACAGATTTACAACACAATAGAAAACTTCCAAACGTATTGTAAAATAATATATACACATTTTTTTGTAATTGTGTAGACCTAGGTAACGACAATTTTGTGAAGTAAGATTTTTCTAGTGTTTCTAAATTTTTTTCTTGCCTACTACGTCACCTGTATAAAAAGGAAACCTGCCGAAACAGAAAGCAATACTGGGTTTCACTGAGCTCTGTTATGGACTGGTTTTACTGTAGTAATTTTGAAAAGTTGGCAAGTCCGATAGACATGATAGCATTGTTGCTGTTGGTACTGATTTAACACCTGTGCACATTGTCATAGTTAATTTGTACAAAAGACAAGACACACAAGTACTCACAGATTGGTACTTGATGACAGAGACACACAAACATGTATGACGGTACATGTTCTATTTGTGCGGTTGCACATATCACGACGTTTCACAGTTTAAAACAAGCTTCATCAGGCGGTGACATGGTTGACTGCAGTATGGATGCCAGTATATTGATGCTGATGCACCTAGCGGACATAGATAACTAATTTATGGCGGGAAATTAAAAATTAGGTGGGGCAGAAAATTTAAAATTAAGTAGTTTGTGGTTATAAGGTGCTATGGAGAAAATAATTGTGGGGTAGATGACTGTACATTGATGTTATCTTACACTGGCCGCAGAGCAGACACCAAACAAGTCATTGCAAAAAAGAGACACCAATCCACAAGTAAAACCAGTTACTGGTCATGCAACTCATCATATAAGGACATTGACTCATATTTTAGTACTAGGGTGGTGAGGGCTCTGCCACCTTCTAACAATAAAAAATAATAAGCCCTATTCTATCCATGGTAGCCACAACTGTACCACTGAAACACTCATTTACCAGCTTCAGTGCAAGAACTGTAAAACAGAGTATGGAAATAGGCCTCAACACCAACACATTCAGACTCGGGTGAATGGACACAGACCATACATCAAAAGGTCTTACCTGGTTCAAATATTAATTTATCAGGCCAGTTACAGTTCACGCTGCATCTCACAACCGAGACTTTGACTCCTGCTGTACTACCAGAATAGTGAGGGCAGAAACACCAACAAACAATAGTACGTAATTGAAGGCGATGGTAATTAGATCACCAATCCAAAACAAACGATAACTGCACAATTTTCAAATCTGCTGCCTAACCTACTTCGCTTTTGGCAGCTAGGTTCGCAAATTACCACCTACCATCTTCCGATTGTCCAATGTTCCATTTCTTCTTTCCCCAAGGAAGCATCACTTAGCGAAACGTCACGAAATGCGTAACTGTACAATAAGGAAATTTCCTATTTTTAATCATATTTTTATTTGAAAGTACATTTAATTTAATTAACAGCGGCACGATATTTTCATTCTTTGCGTCTCTATAACTCGAGAAAAACATGGATAAAAATAAAATGTTTTTTGCACAGTAAAAACGTGAATCGCCATGTTGATGTCCCTGTGACGTCACTGTACTGTACATTTTATTGTATGTAACACACAAACTACAGCAGCATACATTCGGGTCGTGATAGTGTGTTAAAGTAGTTTATTCGGTAAGAACTAGTATGGCTGTCACTCTGAAGAGTATATGTGTATATTAGTTCATTTCCACAGCAATAAAATGAAATATACTCCGAATAAAAGGTTTACTATAGCACCACCCGCAAATCAATACTGTCTGCATGGCTTAAGCTACAAGGAGACTTAATAGTCTGCTATTAATGGCAAAAATACAGTTCACGTAAGTAATGATGTACTGTGTACAACATGACACGGTTAGCATAATATAAATAAGTTATTTTAATTTAAAAGTTGCAGTCAGTAGCTTGCAGTTTGCGACGAAATGTCTGCAGCTGCAGTGTTTTTGGCTGTTGCACTGGTTGTGGCAATGTCATTAGCCAATAGACGAGTTCACGGTACATGTAATTGGTCAATAATTCAAGGGGGTTTTGCGAAACTTACTGGAGATCGCAGCACAGCTCTCGCAGCTGTTCACGAGATAAGTAAAAATTGTGAGAAAAAGTTTACTTTTAGTAAATAAAACTTATCTGCTGTATTATTTTCCCCGACTACCCCAACCAGGATGAGACATTAATAGTCTGTGCCAATTTGGTTGAACGTATTCCAACTATTAGCTCGATAGATTCACTTTTTGTACGCATGCAAACTTCATTCGGCTGCCTTTTCAAACCTGTATGATTATATGATTCTATACCGGATCTGAAACATTGAAATGAATCCGTAGTAAGTTATTATCACTCTGGAATTTAAAATAAAAATGACAAACTCAAACCTATCTAAAACTTCGCAATGTATAAGAACTAAGAACTACTGATACATTGTCTTCGCTCCTTTAAAATTCAATATAAGTGAAATATTCGTCGTTAACTAACAAATCTGCAACCACGAATGCCTCAACAACTGGCAAACTTCCCAAGCTCGCTTTTATGAAACCTGTTTCGATAAATTTTATCAGTTTTTTAAGCTAGTGAAAATTTCCAATACACACAATAATTCCTGGCGGGTATGGACGGCGGCTAACCAAAACAAGTACGGCTACATTACACATGTGTCAGCCAATAAAAACGTGTTTTTAATGTTTACGGCGGGGTTTGAAAATATAGTATTTTTAAAGTTGAATAATTTGAAAATTAAAATGTTCATGGAGCTATTGCTTTGCCTTGCTTAATTTAGTGCCGAAATAATTCGGAAGAATCGTGTTAACATAAAAAAAAAATTCTAGGAATTTCCACTATTAAAATGTCGCCCTTTGTGTGTGCGAGTACATTTTTTTATAACAATTTTAATATGTTATTAGTTGAATAGCAGCCATGTTTCACGATATTAAATATGAGAAAAGTTAATAAAAAGTACTTTGTACTTTTTTTCTGGGCAAGATGCAATGGGTAACCGCAGTGGGGCTCATGTATCCCAAGAAAGTAGGTAAAGTTCTATAATTAAAGGAGGTGATAAAAATGTGATTTTGTGTGTGGGGGCAGAGGAGAGGTTTCCTGACCAGGGGTATATTTCCAGTTGTTGTAATTATTAATATATGTGTATGAATGCATATGTCTGTTACAGTATATGTGTATATGTTTATTTTGAGTGGTTACAGATCTTGGAGTCTTGATAACGGTAGATAAGAAATATTTGTAGTGAAATATTATGGTGTGTGATAAGAGCGAAGAAAGAGCCAGGTGATAGAAATTAACGAGAAAAAACATTAAACTAAATGCTATATTGAGTGATGCAGCATGCGAACTACACAGAAATAACGGTGTATGTTCGGGGAACATCGAACTCAAGGTTAGAGCCCTTAACATGCAGTATCAAAAAAAAACTTTATGGAGTTTGCGCTTTTAGCAATGAGACTTGGAAACAGAGATGGGCTGAACCATTAGTAAATATAACATCAACGCTGTCTAGCGGATGATACTAGAACCAAGACGATTGGTATAGCTACTAGCTCCGCTAATGGAAAGACTAAGTAGCAAAGTCTGAATAACACTGTTCAACATGAAAAATGTTTTCTCTTTGAAAGTTGCAAATTTGTATTCTATTTAAGTTATGAAAAACTAATTGGAACTTTAAAAAGGTTAGTTAGCTCTTAATTCTAAGATGTAACAGATTTTGTACAGATATGAGAAATTTAGGTTTAAAATTGGGATTTGTAAATTTTTGCAGTTGGCAAACCTGTCTACAACTATTTGTGTTAGTTGAGGTTAGGTTATGTCTGACTACATTGTCAGGTATGTGATTTAATGAGACATGTTCTTTCTTAACATACAATGCGCTATATAAACAGTAAAAATGCCTCATAAGTGTGTTAATAGTGCTGAATACTTTTGGTATAGTGGTAAAGTTACATTTTCTACGCATAAATTGAACATAACACAACTAGTCCCTGTCTGCAACTTCTGTTGTCAGTTGAGGTTAGGTATGTCTGACTACACTGTCAGGTATGTGATTTAGTGAGAAATGTTTCGTAACGTATATTGGGCAACATAAACAGTAAACATGCTTCGCAAGTGTGTTAATAGTGCTGACAACTTTTGTTATATATGTGGTGAAGTTACATTATCTTCTCAGAAACGGCCTATAATACATCTTGTAAAAACAGCCTACTTGCATTACTTTGGTGTCAATGTAGGGGATCAAGACAAGGTATGGGCACCTCACATCTGTTGCAACACGTGCTCAGTGAATCTTTGTAGTTGGTTGCAGGGAAACAGACGGTCAATGAACTTTGGTGTACCTATGGTATGGCGGGAACCAACAAACCGTGTAAATGACTGTTATTTCTGCATGACACAGCCTTTGCAGTATGGCATTTCCAAGAAAAAAGAAGTGGACTGTAGAATACCCGAGGGTTTTCTCGGGGTACTACTCCGGTGCTTCCAGAAACCCCGGCGACTTTTGCCTTTGGCGCTTCGCGGCACAGGTATTCGTAAACTTGCTCGCGGGCGGTTGGTGCGTGCAGTTGTGCGGCCCACTTCGCGAGGGGTCCTTGTGTGGCGGACGTTAGAGTCACGGTCGATGCTTTCTGAATTGAAAGCAGGTGAGCAGGTGTAGGGTCCCCCCGCTTCAACGCGGCAACGGAGTGACGACAGCTGGTTATTAGTCGTCGTAAAAGACCTACGCTGCTGTGGGGCGGGAGCCCTGCAGTAGTAAGAGGTTCTATCCCCCACGAGCAGAGAAGCTACTGACAGGGGATGGCTGACACTGCTGAGGAAGCCAGTCAGAGGCTGAGCCGGCAAAAAGACAAGCGGAAAACCCGCGGAAAGAATGGCATGGACGAGTTGAGCGAGGCTGACACTGTAGTGTCCAGGAATCGATTCGAGGGTCTGGCACGATCTGCCTCCAGGCAGTTGCATGTGCGCACTGAAAAGGGCCCGACTCACAAGGTCAAACGAATAAAAACTTCCAAACGAAAAGAATCTGCCCGGCCCAAGACAGGAGACAACAAACTAGAGGAGTCTGTGTATACCACGGACATGGACTTGTGTGACCTGACCGAGGAAAAGAAGGGCGAGTCGGGAGATGAGGATGGAGCTGGCACGGCCAATCCTGGATAAGCTGGTCAGCAAGAGGGCACAGCGGCGAAAACTGCTGTCCACTCAAGTAGGTGAGACAAAGAAAACTGGTAAGCAGCCCGCAACAGATAACAAGGTGGAAACACCAAGTACAGTACCCCCGCACACGAAAATCCTGGCCTATGGGTCAGCGACCGAAATGTCGGGAATCACGACAGAGATCTCCCAGCAGATCAGGGAGCTGTATGTGCTGTGCTAGGATAGGACAGCCGTTTCTAAAGAGGCAGCCAGGCATATTGGGACAGTGGTCCTAGACATGCAGGCTAAGATCGACAGGCTCGTTCAGACGAACATGTATCTGTGCGGTAGGTTAGACGTGATGCGTGAGCACGGAAACGCTGTTCCGCAGAACCAAACCTTCGCCCAAGCTGCGGCTTCACGGGGCTCAGGCTCAGTGGAGGTGGACACGGTGGCTAGGGAGGTCCGCACCGCGACGGGTACTGTCCCCATCCGGCTTGCTAGGAAGGTAGTGGCAGTCTACCCGGTGGACACGACACAGACCAGTGCCCAGATGCGCAAAAAGTTGAAGTCCTGCTTGGTCACATGCGAGGCACTTAAGATCAGGTCGATCCGAGATGCGCGTAATGGAGGTGTCGTGGTGGAAGCTGGTGACGACATCACACTGGAGCGAATCAGGTCGGCAGTCACTGTGAGTCAGGCGGAAGTGCAGGTTCGCGAACCCCAGAAGACCTTGCCCACTGTGGCCATCTATGATGTGCCTAGGGAGCTGGATCAGGTATCTGAGCCGACTCACCTGGTGGCTAAAATCTGGGACAAAAACTTTGCCGACTCCGGATGCTCACGGGATGCATTCCTGAAGGACTTCCGAGTCCGACGCCCGTTCAGGGACAGGGCAGGGCGTGAAGTGCACATGGTGGTTCAATGCACTCCAGCCGTTAGGGATCTCTTGATGGCAGAGAAACGGATTTACCTGGGATACACGTCCTGTCGGGTAGCAGACTACCTGAACCCGATGCGGTGTTTTAAATGCCAGAAGTACGGGCACCACTCTGCTGGCTGCAAGCAGCAGCAAGTTTGTAGACGCTGCGCGACTGGTGACCATTCGGCTCGCCAGTGCAAAGCTGAAACCATGTGTTGCGTGAACTGCAAACATGCTGGGCTTGCCGAGCCCTCGCACGAAGTCACTAGTCGCTCGTGCCCCTCCATGACTGCTGCAATAGCTAGCATGGTTCAGCGCACGAGCTATGTATACGGTCGCGCAGATCAATCTGCAGTGTTCCAGTGCAGTAACGGCTGAGACGGAGCGGCTATGCGAGGAAAACTCTAATGACTTTCTATTAGTCCAAGAGCCATACACAGTGAATGGTCGCATTCTGGGTTTGAAAGGAAAACAAATTGCGATCGGAAGGCATCCGCAGGCTGCTCTGGAGGTCCGTAGGCTGGATGTGGATGTGCTGATTAAGGGTATTTAACCATTTAACACCATGTCTGCACGCAAATTATGTTTCCAGGCGAAGGGTCCTTATACTTGGTCTCCTCATACTTTCAGTTTGCTGATGATGTGGAAACGCACATTGGCTACTGGTATGCGATACTGGGAGCATTGGACAATAAACAAGTGATAATAGGCGCAGATGTCAATGCTACGTACATTCTGCTGAAGGACTTGCTGATCATGAATACAGCGGGACAGCTACCAACATACATGTCGGCAGCTAATGATTCCGAAACATTCCTCGATGTGACCATCATTACTTCAACGGCTGAACGGCTGATTCGAGACTGGAGGGTGACCAGGGACTCGTCCAGCGATCACCGTTTGATAAGTTTCAGTATTCGAATTGACTACCGTACCGACCCAGATGATGGTGTGGGGACCTCTCCCAGGACTTGATATATCCACGCCTGAACAGACTGCCGGCTGTTCGACGGACATCTAGTAAGGAGCCTACGACAGGCTTGGCTTATGTTGAGAACTGGTACATGTGTGGATAGGGCTGTGTGCCTGACCACTATTATTAAAAACACCTGTGACCGTACCATCCGCAAGCATGGGCAGGGCCAAAAGGGAAACAGTTGGTGGACTGAGGAGTTCGAAACAATGATACGCACTGTACGAGCTATGAGAACCAGAGTGCAACGCATGCGAGGTGAGGACCGGCTGCGAGACATCCCTGAGTATAAGAAATCTAGCATGAATTATTTCCGACAAATCAGAGAAGCCAAGCTTGAGTCCTGGAAGGCCTTTGTCCAAGATGTGGGAAACAAGAATCCATGGGGTGTGGTCTACCGCATTGCCACTGGGAAGATGCGGATGAATAACCGTCTGCATGGCCTGCGGTCCCTCGATGGTACATACTGTGTGGATGTCCTCGAGAACTCAGCTCGTCTACTGGATGTGCTGCTCCCTTCTGATCACTCAGAAGGGGAAGATGATTGTCATACACGCGTCAGGCTGCGGGTAGAGGAGCCCTACCACACACAGGACACTGAGCCCTTCACTATGGAGGAGCTCCAGGATGCAGTCTATGGATTAGCCAATCGAAAGGCTCCAGGCATTGATGGAATAACAGCAGAAGTGCTGAAGAGATCGTTCGGTCGCCTCTCGACTCACTTACTCGACCTGTACAATGGCTGTTTGACCCAGGGAGTTTTTCCGGCCATCTGGAAAATCGGCGACGTTCGAGTCTTTTATAAGGGCGCGGACAAGGACCCGCAGAATGTTAGGTCCTACAGGCCACTCGCCCTCCCCACGACACTCGGAAAGGTATTTGAGCGGTTGTTGAATCGGCGACTCTTGACGCACATAGAATCCGTGAATGGGTTGTCTCCTAACCAGTACGGCTTCCGGGCTGGACTTAGAACGGACGGTGCACTTCTCGATGTTTTGACATCAGTGGAGACGGCCCCGGAAAGAACCTGATGGGTATCTTCCTGGACATTACTGGAGCATTTGATAATGAGTGGTGGATGGGGATCCTTGACCGGTTGCACGGGCTGAGGTGTCCTAGAAATACATACTCTGTGCTCCTGACTACCTGTGTGAACGAAAGGTGGTGGTCGTACTTAGAACTGCCAAAATGGAAAATATTTTAAATCGCGGATGCCCACAAGGGTCAGTTCTGGGACCCCTATTATGGAATGTGTTGTTCGACGGCTATCTGCGGCTCCCTTTCCCGAGCACTGTCTGGTGTTTGGGTACGCTGACAATGGCCTGATCCTGGTATCAGGTCGGTCCCGGGTGGACCTTGAATCGAAGGCACAGGCGGTCGTAGATGGCACTGTCGCGTGGGCAGACACTATGAAGTTGCGGTTCTCTCCAGACAAAACCCAATGTATGATGCTCAAGGCAAAGTTTCAGGGACGATGGGCACATACTCTACGTGTGGAGATGTATGGGAATCGACTCAAGTTTGTCCATGAATACAAGTACCTTGGCGTCATCTTGGATGAGTCACTGAGTTTCCGGCAGCACATAGAGTACGTAACGGACAAGACGATTACACTGTTCAGCAGACTGAGGTTTCTTGCCCCATCGTCTGCGGGTGGTCTAACACCAGCTACGCTGTTGAGCCACTACCGGGGCGTCTTCGAGCCCATCATGACGTATGGGGCTGTGGCCTGGTAACACAGGACTGGGCTAGTTCATAACCGCCGCAAGTTTCAAGCTGCACAACGCGCAGCCTTGCTGGCGGTTACCAAGGCATACCGAACAACATCGAACGACGCACGTCCAATACTCGCAGGTGTACTACCTATCGAATTGGCTATTCAGGAGAAAGGGAAGCTTATGCGGTTGAAGCTCAGGCAGGGCATCACGCCTGAAGACAAAGAATTGGCTCGAGCAGCCACATTACGTGAGTAGCAGTTGCGATGGGATTCGTCCACAAGGCCAGATGGACATATGACATCTTCCCCCGAGTTGATGACAGACTGGCAAACACTGAGTTTTGTATCGATCATAATGTTACACAACTGCTCACTGGACATGGCAACTTCAGAGCGAAGCTTTTCGAGTATAGACTGGTTGAGAGCGCGAACTGCCTTTACTGTGAAGTGCCAGGTACTTTACAGCACCTGCTTAATGATTGTGGGATCGTGGAAGGTTTCCGAGAGAGGACACGCTGAGAGATGACACTGCAGGGTTTCCAGCTCTCGCTGGGAGACCTGGTGTTGACTAAGGAAGGCTGCAACTTGTTGCAGGCCTTAGCGGAGGGCATCTTAAGAGTGCTGCGCCGGGGAGAGGCGCACCTCTTTGTGCGAGAACATGAACATGACCAGCAGGCCAACGACGGACTGGGTGTCCACCAGGCCTAACCTATATTAATGACAAGGTCATAGAGGTCCAAAGTGGGACCTGCCGACCGAAAACCCGGTTATGGATTAACCACTATGGTTTTAACCACATCCATCTGGTCCGAAACAAGTAATGGAAACAGAGTTAAATAACCAGGACTCAAACATCTGGTGTTGGTCGACAGTGCTAAGCTGTCGATCGTACCAACGATCGTACGAGATCGGTCGTGTTCACCGATCGGCCCACCCTGATCATGAGGCCTCGTGTGTCAAGCATGGGGTCCACCTAACACCTGGTTCGGGTCGGCAGTGCTCAGCTGCCGATCTTATACCACCAGATCGTATGAGGCCGGGAGTACTAAGCTCCTGGTCCGCATCGATGATATGAGGCCCTCTGTGCTCTGCAAAGGGTCCGAACGATCAAAGGGGTCCTGCACGCCGCCCCAAGGGATTGGCGCCCTGAATACTGTTTGATCTTTGACGCGTCGACGGCGGGGCTAGCCCATGAAGGGTGTGTAGCGTGATCAGCAGTGCCTATGAAGTCTCTGCTGGTGAGCGGAGATGGAGGGGCAAGTTTTCCCAAGTCTGGCTTGGCTAAGTGTGGTGCTAGAGGCAAAATTGTTTCGGTTCTGAATACAATGCAAAATGATCCGCAAATAAAGTTGTCACCCACATTACAATTGTGCAGGCGTGGGTGGGGAGGAGGTGCGGAGAGCCGGACAAGTTTTCCTGAAAACTTGTAGAATACCCGAACATTCCATCAGCTATTCGGCCCATTCCTCATGGTGATGGACTTCTGGTTCCCAACCCTCCACAAGACTATCAACTGCTTCCAGATGAAAGTGAGGTTCAATAAGGACCCCGACTTTGGTTCATCTAATGATTGTGAACCACATAGACTTACGCAGGGCGAGTTAAACGACCTGATTCGAGATTTAAGTCTCCCTAAAGAAAAAGCTGAGCTCTTAGCATCTAGGTTAAAACAATGAAACTTATTGTTACCTGAAGTAAGAATAAGTCATTTCAGAGATCGACAGAAGGGTTTGATGCCATATTTAAAAAAAATAATAATATTGTGGCATGCTGTGCTGCTAATGGTTTAATGGATGCTTTAAATATACAATATGACCCGGAAGAATGGAGAATATTCGTAGATTTTTCAAAATTGAGCTTGAAAGCTGTTTTGCTTCATAATGGCAACACTTTAGCCTCTATTCCTTTGAGCCATGCTGTGGATACGAAGAAACATACGACAATATGAAATTAATTTTAGCTGCTGTCAAGTATGAAGAACATAAATGGCAGATCTGCGGGGACTATAAAGTTGTAGCTTTACTTTTGGGTACACAGTTGGGCTACACAAAATACTGTTTTCTATGCGCATGGGACAGTCGTGCTAGAAATTCTCATTACAAAATAAAGGTATGGCCAAACAGAAGACTATGTCCTGGAGAAAAACATGTTCTACACAAATCGCTTGTTGATAGAAGCAAAATCATACTGCCTCCTTAGAGGACAATTTCCTAGACTGAGTGACGCCAAAGTGAAAGAAGGCATCTTTGTTGGCCCTTAAATCAGAAAGCTGATTAAAGATGAAACATTTGAGAATGTACTTAACAACAAGGAGAAAGCTGCTTGGCGAGCATTCGTAAAAGTTGTTACAGGGTTTCTTGGCAAGAAAAGATATGAAAACTTTGTTCAAAATATAAATGAGCTTTTGGAGAAATATCATAAGTTAAATTGCAATATGTCTTTAAAAATTCATTTTCTCCATTCATATCTGGATTTCTTCCCAGAAAATTGTGGAGACGTAAGTGATGAACATGGTGAAAGGTTTCATCAGGAGATTGCTGCCATGGACAAGAGGTATCAGGGAAAATGGGATGTGTCCATGTTAGCAGATTACTGTTGGACAATTACAAGTGACGTTCCAGACCAACAGCACAAGCGACAAGCTAAGAGAAAGCATTCACACACATCTCGACTTCAGTCTTCGTCATCTACACTCGTCAGTCGGCTAGGATGTATGTCTGCCAACACAAAGGTTGCACGTTCAGTTCGCCTTTAGATTCCGAGGTACGCAAATGTGTTTGCACAATGGGTCACTTTTATCATTGTGCAAAATTGGAACAAGTAAAGTGCGTTTGCCTAAACTTTAGACTCCCTTCATGTCTTTAACATACTCCGATAAATAATGGAAGTTTGTCAACAAATGTCTCGCGTCAACACGTTCTACCAAACCCCTTGCCCTGGACTTGCTCTTGTGGCTTGAAGAGACTCTGGGTATTCAAGTTGTTTGGCTAGTCGCAGTGCAGCTGGACGGGCAGCAATGCTATGTATTTGTGAAGCTGACGTCAATGGTTCACTGTGAGAGAATCATTCATGCAACTGGAAATACATCACAGATCCATGCTTTTATGGGTTATTCTGTACGAGTAGAAATGAAAATGTCAGTGGACAACATGAAAACTATTCGCATTATAAACCTCCTTGTTTAAGTTTCGAACAAAGACAATATATGCACCCACACCATTCATTCTCTGACAAATGAAATGTGGGGCGTGTACAGTAAATACACATTGAAAACGGATGTCCGTATCGTGAAACACATCCCGTCACAATTAACAGTTAATGGACACGCAGGCATTGAAGTACATGATGGCAAGCCACAAACGTGCAGCTACTGCTCTCAGGCGGGACTTCACCGTGCTGCTTACTCCATTTTACAACACATGTGCACAGTACATAGAGTGGCGCACATGAGCATAGACACTAGCAGACTCTACAATGACAGGGACGATATCAACAACTTTGACATCAGTGTCCAGCCTTCCATTCCTGGTCGCTCACATAGACACCAGTGTAAACACACATTGACAAAGATAAAATTGATCACACAGATGACACTGTGTCACTGCAAAATTTTCATACCCCAATACACAATCAGCTAGTAGATACCAACCCCGCAACTGTGCACATACAAGCCGCTTCCTCCAGCATTGACAATACTACCAACATACAACACGATATTGTCACTCTCAGTCCACGTGGACAAACAAAAAACACAACACATATGAGAAAATAACACAGGGAGGGATAGTTCAGATCACGAAAGGAAAAAGAAACCCCCGCATGATGATCGCAGACCTTTGCGATGTGACGATCCTAGAGAGACCGCGATCGCAGCGAAAGCACTCCTTACATGTAGCAAACACACTGTTGCACAGATTAAGGGCACATCAGAACAAGATGCTGTGATGGGTGAAGCCGGCAATGGCGACACACATAACAGTCGAGACTGTTAACATCTGCGCAATTGAAACGATTTACAAATATACTGCCCTGTAACAGCTTGTGCATGCATATGTCCTTGACGTCATATTTATACAAGAAATCACAATAACGCATTGGCCATGCTTTGACCAATATAATGTATTCATAAACATCGGGAATCACAGCATATGAAAATGCATAGTGGCATGAAACCAGATAGAATTAACGAATTGTGTCAACATACATCAGGTCGGATTACTGCAGGAAAGCTCGTATCACTGCAGGCTCCACCAAACACAGAGAGCACAAATATTGTACACGGCGTAAATGTTTATGCCCCGTCCAGCACACAAAACAGAGTGGTCAAAAATGTTCGTGAAAACATTTGCTGTTTTAAATAGTTACAGCTATTGATGTTGAAAATATTGTGAACATGCTGCAAGAGCCGATACCTCATTGTACGTTCCACAGCCACGCGTCAAGGTACCGACTTTAATCTGTATATGTAACAGCGAAATACCACTCACTAATTGACTCATTCATCAATCCCCAGCTTAAATCGCCGAACCTAGAACCATTAAATTTATAATGTAGCTTCCCGTTAGCCCGTAAGCAACCACTAAGACGGGATTTTTTTAATTCGAAATTTAAGGTTGTGAAAAGGGGTTAAATGTGTTTTCAAAGAATCCTTGAGATCACATTAACCGGGTAAGCTATCATTATTTTCTTAACTTCGAAACACTGACAAAAAAAATATCGGCAAATTTTTCGATTTTGCAAAATTCGAAAATTAAGGAGGTGAACATTCGTAAAATGTGTTTTTCATTAATCCTTAATTTTCTCTGAATCCAGTAAAGATATTGGGGTGATTTTTTTAAAATTATGCTTACATAGATATCTAAAAAATTTTCAGAGTTTTTCTATGTTCCAACTCTTAAAGTCGTTAAAAAAATAATATGGGTTTCCAATTAATCTTCCGTGTCTCCTAAACCAGTTTAAATACTGAAATAGTTTTTGCTTTAAAATACAGCTTCCATAAATATCTAAAAAGTAATTTCAGAATTTTTCAAAATTCATATTTGAAAGCCATTAAATAATAAAACATTTTACTAATTAATCATCTGTACCTCTTATTTATACCCGTTGAGATATCAAGATGATTTTTATAAGAATGAAGCTTACATAAATATATTAAAATTAAATTCAAGATTTTATAAAATTCGAAAATTAAGGACGTGAAAAGCAGTAAAATGATAGTCTTCCGAAAAGTGAGAATGACCACATAAAAAACAATTAAATTTTTTTTTGCACATCTTATTCACAAATAAACCTCTTTGGACTATGGCCTGTACATACGAAAGAAGACTCACTGCCGCCTTGAAGCATTCGTTAGGGTAGGCCTATTAAAAAAATCTGTGGTGTTGTTGGTTTCGGGTTCGTATCACGTGTAAGAATTTTACATAAACTGGTTGATTTGTGATGGGAATTAATATGATTGTGGCGCAAAAATCTTTGTTTTAAACAGATTAAGGCATATATTGCATAAGAAGAGAGTATAACAACTAATTAATATTTTAAACAGAGTTAATGTTCACAATACTCTATTCCGTGCGGGCAATATGATTAATACTCAAGAGCAAAGCCGTGGGTGCACTGCTAGTAAGTTATAAATATCACGCGCACACAGACAGTGCAGTACGAATTTCTGAAGTCATCCCTGCCACTCTTATAGATCACAACACGGTGTGCCCGCTGTAACACGGCAGACTGGCAGGAATTATTGGTGCTTACAGACCACATAGCCAGGTCAACCTGAGGTAGACAACGATTTACACAGGAAATAGGCGCAATGGTTATGATATAAACACCAGTACGCGTACACAGCCGAATGATAGGAGTGCTGCATTAAACCAGAGCCCCGATTAAATATCCCTACCTGCTATTTGCACCGACGCAGCACAGTGCAAGTAAAATGGGTCTTCTGTTGCGTGTGTAATTCCAGTACAGAGCAACAAGATGCAACGCAGGTACAAGTTTTGCAATGCACCCATAAAGAGATATTTAATCGGCCCCCAGGGGTGAGAAAACTGTTTCTATACTACGCAGCATGCTGCCAGAGAACAAGCATCGTTATGTACATTTACGAACACATTAAGCTGGACTTCGACACAAATACTGCACCTGGTACAAACAGAAAACAGAAGGCATATTGGTTGAAGAATAACATTATGACGATTCACAGAGCTAACTTGCAGTGTTACATTGGCTTTCACAATACTCGAACTCCTCTTCGACACGAACAACTTAGTAGCCATTTTCGCTCCTTCGAGAGCGAAAGTTGTGTACTAAAAGCTACATAACTACGATTGACGTCACAGATGACATGATGATGACAAATTCGTCCTCAATAGAGGGCGCTTTTCTCACAACGTACAGAGAGTTACAACGCGTCGAACATCCCGTCGACTGTGACCATTTATTCAGCCTTGCGAAGTCAAGCTTAGCGAAGACGTGCAACGATTTATATTAAATGATATCATTAATGAATTTGAGTGTATGGTGCAGTGCACACCCTAATGTAAATCTCCACGCATAGATGGTATACCGTACGAATTTTACAAACATTACTGGACTCCATGGACAGGAATTATTCGACTTTTAAAGGATAGTTCTTCGCAGAGGGGACCTTTGCCGCATGTGTGCTGTATTGTCGTCTTGATATAAAAAACTTAACAACTCCCTGGAGCAAACGAGTATATGTCGATCACACTATTCTGTACAGATTACAAATTGTGTGCTCACCGCATACGGCAGGTACTAGTTAGTATTATTGGGCCTGAACAATGTTGTGCAGGGGTCAGGAACAACACTATCCATGTTCTCGCGAAAATTCAAGCTGCACAGATATTAGCCGAGACAACGCCGAGACCGGAGCACTTGTAAATATCGATTTCGAGAAGATATTTAATCATGTAAACTGGGAATTTCTTGAAAGATGACTCGTGCCTGTCGGCTTTCCTCTCCACATTATAGAGGCTCTTCGGACTCTCGCTCAAATGCAACAGCAAAAGTTTCTGTGACTGGCCTTCTCGCGCAGAAATTTAATGTAAAATCCTCGAATCGACAGGGTGCCTTTTATCAAAACCGTTGTAAGTTGTTCAGACAGAACCACTAATAAAACTTCACTCTGCTCTTGCTAGCCTGCATTTCACTGGCCACCATGTAACCTGTCCTGATTATGCCGATTAATGCACGAAGTGACAATGATATTACGACAGTCCAAGATGTCCTAATAAGGTGCAGTCAAGCATCAAATGCAAAGTGGAACCTTAGTAAAACAAAGATTCTTAACCTCAAGGTCGATCTGGAGAAGATCCAAGTGTTTCGCCCCTTCTTGAAAACCCACATGCTTTGTGTGCTAGGGATAACCTTCAAACAGAGTATTGATTCCCGTCTCTGCAATGTTAAATTTATGATTACCTGAGGGTATAAAATGTGTTCTGGATACGTGATACTATGTTCACTGCAGATTCTTTCTAGAATTTCTGCGAAGATTTACTCCTTCAAAGGAATCTTTATTGGAACTTATTTTGAAGATTTACAAGTTGCACCTTTTTGAACACGCAGCCATATTGCTAGCGAGATAAAGAACTGGTCGCCATTCACATATGTACACCTTGTCACTAACGGACTACTAATACCTGTAGACATAGTGCTGAAATCCAGAAAGTCGTACGGATAAGTGTTCTATATTTCAGTGTGTTTTCGTTTATTTTGAAAGTCTTAATGAACTGCTCCCAGTAATGAAGAATGCTTATTTAGAAATCTTTCAACTGCTTCTTTTTCTTCTCAATGACTGAATGTGTATCCCTTCAGCATGTATTTGTGATCGGTCGTTCTCAGATTGAGGAGTTTTGAAACTAGCAACATGTATCAATACACAAGAATAATATTCATATTCTGCCCTGTACAGCTGTCTGTCCATACATTTATGCAGTTGGTTCCTGGCGACATGTGAATTACACACCACTTATATACACAAGAAGCCACTTCATTTCCTTCCCTTGCTGTGATAGTCTCATCCTGCATCATTCAATATGCTTCATCTGTATCTGAATCATAGATGGTTTTGTTTAGGATCTATAACCTACGAAGGTAAAATGGCTGACAACTTTTTAAACTCGGACTTGGCAAACATTTGTACATGTTCATCATTAATACAGTACACCCACTTTCTTGTCCATCTCTTTCTATCTTCGCATTTAAGCATATGCAATATTTCAGCCTCCTTTAATTATATTTTTCTTGTTTCATAGATTCATTTTCTGTGGTCGCATCTTCAAGTAAGATTCGTAGCTTGTCACTTGTATAATTTGTTAGATGACAGTACAGGCACTCTGATACTTTTGCTTCAGTGCTTGAACTGGAGAGAGTGGCGTACATGTTGTACATAAGTGACAGGTTTAGTTCTGGTCCAGGGTATTTTCTGTCAGTTTTAGCTCGCGAGTAATGTGACTCGTAGCATGGAAAACTCTCTGTGTGGCTCTTGATGCTAGTTATAATGTCTGCGTTAGTAAGATTACTAGGTGCATGACGACCTCGATTATCAGGTGAAACGATTCCAGTCTCAAAGAGATGTTTCTTTAAAATATTAGATATATACTTACCAGAAAATGAAAATGTGCTCAGAATCATACATTGGCGTATGTCAATGACTTTTCCATCAATATTTAAAAAGTATGTACTTGTAGTTTTTCTTGTTGATTTTCGCTTCCTATTTATATTTCTCTATTGTGCAGTATCTAAAATGTGCACACAGTCTGCAATATACTAATTATATTGTCCCCATGTATTAAACCTTTTCCAGAAGCTGTTGTGGATATTTTATCTTTGTAGGTGTGTCACTGTAGTAGAACACTTTATTCTACAGTTTTCACATGCTGGTTGAAGAATGCGTTCTTTTATAATGGTATTGCACTTGTATGAAGCTTATCTATACTCCTCACTCTTCAACCTTTTCAATTTTACAACATTTATTTTCCACTGATTAACATTCCTAGTGTGCTTCTTTCGTTTATGCTTTGTCTGGTCAAGTATTTCTTCACCTCCTGAAATATGACCATGTTGAACAATGTTTTTATCTGCAGCAATATCAACAATGTTATTATTATTTCTAGCAATATCAACAATGTGACATACAGTAGTGTGAACTTACTGGCCACACAGGATCCTACATATCTTTGGTTGAAACAATTTTTTTCTCTTTTTAAAAATATTTAAGTATTTTCCGTAGGAATTTAACAACTTTCATATTTACTTTACGAGTGATTGAGATCCTTGACGATATGCCAGTATGCACATGTATGCCTCAAGGATGTTAAGGTATTTCGGAACTAGTAACCTAGATACGTTGAACTAAGTGGTAATCTCCAAAGCCTTTAAAACTTTAATACAACTACCATTGCCCTATCATACAGTGTAAGATAATGTAAATAATTCTTGAACTATCGAAATCACAGTTTGAAGCTGGGTTTATGTAGTACATAATGTGTGCTAGGAAATAAATATAATTGACTCAGATTTTTGCCATTTATTTTGCCATAGAACTAATTGTAAAACATGGACACCTACGTATACATGTTTCATTACCGAACTTCATTATTCATGTCTTGTTGCTTGTTTTAATCAAAAGGGTAAATATCAAGAATCACTACTCATCGCGTACCGGCCAAACTATTGATTTTAGACGTATAGTTTACTGACGAAAAATGTTTCTGGTGACGTTCTAAGTAGTCCTAAGTAAAAAAAATTTGTTAGGTTAGGTTGATTAGGTTATTGATTAGGTTGTTAGATTAGTTTAAGTTAGATTAGTTTAGGTTAGGTTAAGTAACCTAACTTTACGTAACCTAATGTTAGGATAGGTCAGGTTAGGTTACCCAACCTAACTTAACCTAAACGAACCTAACTTAGCCTAACATAAACTAAACTAACCAAAATTAACATAAACTAAGCTAAACTAACTTGAACTATCCTAACTACCAACCTAAAGTAACCTAAAAAACCTAACCTAACAAAAAATTTAAGTAGGACTACTTACAACATCACCAGAAACATATTTCATCAGTAAACTATATGTCTAAAATCAATAGTTTGCCGGTACACGATGAGTAGTGATTCTTGATATTTACCAACAAAAGCCCGAAAATCAAAAAGAAAATGTAACTTGTCAGTGTATGTTGTACTTTTACTCATTTTAAATTATTATTACTACGAACAATACATATAAATGTGAATTTACACACCTCAGTGTTACCACCAACATTTCCATGGGCGGTTTGGCGAGTCTCATAGCTTTATTCTTCAAGTTTATTCTATCACCAATTCTTCCGAATAGCTCATGAAATGACTTGACACTCATGCGGAAGTAACTGAAAATTTTTTCAGAATTTTCGTCTTCCATCAGTAAAAGGCTGCACCCAGTATCGCCTGTCTCTCTCTAAAAAAAATGCTTTCGAGGCTTCGTTCAAACTATGTGGTGTTTGTCCGTAACATGTGAATGTGTTTCTAGAGGCGCCGCTGCAGTACCGGAAATGTATCCCCAGAATCCTTGGCTGATATGAATCAGCACACACATACTCAGGTGCGGCTGCAACACCGCTGCAGCGCCGCACACACGTCCATGTTGCTTAAATTGTATGTGCGCAGTTCCCCCAAGACTGCAGCTGCGACGCACGTCCGTTCCCCAGTACGAAGTACATTGTTGTCAATTGAACAGTGAACATGTGCGGTAGTTTGCCGTTGCAAGTGAAATGGCGCCAATTAGAAGACGTGTAGGTATAGAAGTCTTCATTACGAAAGTTATGAAACGTCCTGAATTATGTAACGTTCCGAATGCTCGAACCAAAAAAATGAATACATGGATTGAGATCTGTAGACAATTTAGTACAGGATTTGATGCAAACAAGGGAAAAAATTAAATTTGTGTGTATAAAGTGTTAAACATAATTTTATGTGTTTCTTTGTGCATTATATTCCGTCTATCATTCACAATGCATATGAACATTGTAATGTAAAATTACAGATATTTGGATATTTATTTTTATGTTTAATATTTTCATTTCACATGTCAAGGACTATATATTTTATTATCTTAATTTGTAATATTCTGATAATTTCACTAATTAATGCCCCAAGTTTTTCTATTAATATATTTCTTTGTTTTTAAATTTATTTTATTTTATTTTAATTTTTGGTGATTGTGGTCAGGAAAACTCTCTCCAAATTTTTATTGTATTTAATATAATCGATTTTATAGTTTAGTATGTCTAAAGACTTGCTCTTTGTGTTCTGGAGAGGTGTGAAACCTCTTGGTTTTAGCAACGCCTCGGAAGCTTCACTTCCGAGTTTCGTTTTTGCTTGCTTCTTCCCTGCGACTTCAAAGAAACATGACGTCTTTCGGCAGAACTCGGCCCGGACGGTGAGTTCCTCTGCCGACATCATAATTAAAGAAATGCCTCAGGGAGCATTTAGATAGGCAGGCAAAGTTTGACAAGTTTGAAAACGCCGATTTTAGAAGTGGCCGTGAAATAAATAACTTCTAGTTAAATAATTTTTTTAGTGAGCATCAAGCCATCTTCAGCATGGGGCGGCACCATTTAAGTGAGGATAGCCACTGCAGCGTCCTATACCAAATTTTCCATTTACCTATGTTGTACTTTCAAGAACTTATAAATTTCCTAATTTAATTGGTTTTTGTGCCTAAGATTGAATGAACTTCCGATAACTCTGCAACGAAACATGCAATTTTAAGTGTGATTTGAAATTATTTTAAAGTTCAGGTAGAGACTCCCATTTGAAGTAGAAATTAACATACCCAGAGGTCCTGTTTGTGAACTCTTGCAAAACCCTGAGATTTTCAATAAATTTTTGTTTTAGTAATTCTAGCCAGGAGCAAAATCAAATCCTGAACATTTATTTTATATTTAATTTTTTTTTCATCTAATTACCACGTTTTGTCTTATTATTAATGTAATGACCGGTTCTAGAGAGAGAGTTTTTTTCAGTAATTCGTAATTTTATTTTTACAGCATCTGCTTCGTGTTATTATTTCAATAAATATTAATTCTTCCGTTTCATCAATATACATATGAGTTTACTTCTGTTATGCATAATGAATTTTATATTTCAGCTGCTGCAATCATCGTAAGTTTTGATTAGTGTTCTGTAAATTGCAGAAGGGTAAAACAGTTCACATGCACTTATAATTGTCTATTTTTCCATCATTTCTTTCTCTCTACGTCAAGAGATTTTTTTATTTCTGTATAGATTTAATAGCCTACCTATATTTCTATATGTCATTATCACCAATGATCATTATAACATATTGTGGACTCCGTAAAGAAATGGTCACCTCAGTTTTCTCTAGTTGTAGTAAAACACCTCTTCGTAGGGCACAGATTTTAGTCCAAACCTTTACAGATATGATAAAATTGCTCTGTAACTTTGACAAAAATAGGAATGTGTTATTAAAGAGGTTCTTATCTAGCCATTAGAATGTTATACTTGAGGTTTGACTGCGTAGTTTACTAAAGAATACTGTGGCATTTAAAATATATACATTGTGACAAATAGTAAATACAATTGAAGAGGTGGATTCCAAACCACACTAAGTCATTTTTTATGATATTTGGTTATCTGCATTGTTAAAAAGATAAACTATTGCCCTATATGTGTAACAAGAATGTGTACTCCAAACAGCACTAAGTTCTTAACAACAAAGCTATAAATTCTGTGATGTTTTCCAAACGAAATTAACCACAACATTTATACTTTCCAAAATACACTAAGTCATTGCACATGCGCAGTAGCCATATTGTATGTGACTTAGCATCGTTTGGAATCTATTGTTTGCAGCTACTGTTGAGTGTTTTTTCGTTGGTAGTTCTGAATATGTTATCCGTTGCTCTATGGCTTTATTGTGTCTATTTTGTTATTGTCAGAAGCATGTAAACATACTAGTTTGCTACTGATAGTTTTGTCATTTCAAAATGAATAATGGACCAGATTTCTGTGGTGAGTACAGTCAGTGTGTTCAAGAGACCAGCAGAGGACGTAAGCCAACAAGAAACGAAGATTTGTGGGATAAAAATCTTCGTAAATTTGCAAGAAACAGTTCATCAGCAAAAGGTAGGCCGAAAATAGACTGTTCTCACAACCAGAGTAATGTATGTCGTGCAAAGGAGTTAACAGGAGTTGACGTTACTGAATTATTTGACAAAATACATGCATTCAAAACCATGTCTGAATAAGACAATTTTTTAATGAAATACATGATACCAAGTGAACCAAAAACACGATGGCGAAGAAATGAGAATCCAAGATCATGGAGTGCTGTGCTGTATTTTGTTCGCAAAGCGAATGGCCACATTGTTCGTGTTTGTGCAAGGTCATTCTTTTCGCTTACTCAGGTTGGTCTCACTAGACTTAATGCTTTATGTAAATATTTCAGAGTTCATGGTGAAAGTAGACCCGAATATAGAGGTGGTTCAAGAAAAACCGAAAGTGACATAAAAATCTCAGCTTCCCTAATAAGTTTCATTTCCAAATTAAAGTGTCGCGAGAGTCATTATGTGCGCAGCAAATGTGAAGAGGTTACCTCCCTCCTGAACTAAATGTAAAGAAGCTGTGGCGTATTTGTAAAAGGAAGAATAATGATTTTGGGCAAGGTGTGTGTTCCTTCTCCAAGTTCTTTAAACTGTTCCAGCTAAAATTTAACTTATCTCTTGGAAACTCACGAAGTGACATTTTTTCTTTTTGTGAAGATGCAAAGATTTCTATCAGTAGTGCGACAGACATTCCTAAGAAGCTGGAACTGATGACACAATATAGGTTACATGAACTTCGTGCCAAAAAGTTATACGAAATAATGAAGAAGAATGAAGAAGGTATCCTGTGCATATCTTTTGACATGCAACAAAATCAGTCATTCCCTAAACTTGCAGTAAGTGAAGTGTATTATTTAAGACAAATATGGATATACAACTTGACATTTGTCATACATGGAGGTGATCAATGTAAAGAAAATGTCCATATTTACACTTGGACAGAAGATCAATCCCCTAGAGGTTCGAACGAAGTTGCCTCTGCACTCGTAGATTTCCTGTCCACTTTAGAATCAAGATATGAAAATGAACCAAATAAGCCTCACACCCTAAGACTATTCTCTGACGCATGCTCCAGCCAAAACAAGAACTACACCATTGTCGGAATGTTGTAACACTTTGTCAGAAACAGCAATCTGTTTTCTAGGATGGAACATTATTTTCCTGTGAGAGGTCACAGCTTTCTGCCCCCAGACCGAGTTTTTGGTAGAACGGAAAAGGTTTTTCGGAAAAAGGAAGTTATACAAAGCCCCGAAGAGTACCATAACATTTACCGACAGCATGGAACAGTTAAAGTGCTCGGTTGTGACTGGAGTGTAAAAGACTACAAATCATGTTGTAAGAGAGCTTTGAAATCTAAAACCCCTTTCAAGCTTCAAGAGCAGAGAGTTATAGTATATGGAAACAAACATTCTGTTGGTGGTAAAAATACATACACAGGCCTAGAGTCATACTACAACATCTCAAACAAAATGGATATCTTCAATGCAAGCTACAAAAATATTGCACGTCAGTCCCAAGTTAACCACATCAGCATAGAGAAGAAAAATGTTTTGAAGTTGCTCAAATATATTACAGACCCCGAAGCGAGGAAGTTTTATGATAATGCTTTGCAGCATCCACAGGGCACTACTGACAATATATCTGTTTCGATGAACAAGAACCATTTCTGTAATCAATGTTCAATAGATAGTTAACATATTGTTTGTTGTTTTCAGATTTCAATTATTTCCATGTTTGATGCGTATACTTATTATAGCAATGTTTCATATGTGCCGTAATGACTGCTTGCCTATGCCTGTGGTGCAATATTTATATAAAAATACTTCGTGTAAATATTTTCCATTTTGCTAGTTTGAGCTTATTCTTGTAAATAAATGTTCGTCATGTTGGTTTAATTTTGTTAGACTATTTGGTTTTTAACCCACCAGAATAATTAACCAAATTTAAATAAAATGGGTTTTTCCATCAATGTTACTAACAAACAATAGTATTTTTCCAAACACCACTAAGTCATGATTTAGATTCGTTTGCAATACAAAACACTTATAATTATTTCTTATATACACAAAATGCATTATAAAGTAACTGAAATTAGTTTTAGTTCATAGAATACACTAAATATGCACATTTTTAACAAGAACACCAACTGGTTTCTTTAGAGCACGTTTTATACGTTTTCCCAAAAGTTGTGTATTCTGACTTAGTGTACTTTGGAATCCGTCTCTTCAATTAGGGCCAGAGTTACAGAGCAGTTTTACGATATCGTCAATAGTTGGGTAACAGTCATTTTGCTAAGATAAATAGACATCTTCTACACGTTTAATTACTCATAGCACTACTATTGTCAAAAAAAGTGCAGCAATGTGAGTAATTTATTTGTTCGTGTTTATTTTGGAGATAACCCCACATTACATTACACATGTGAAACCAATTCTGGAAACTGTTATTGAAAAATTATAGTGCTTTCAATAACAAAAAAAAAAGTAGGATTTTGATGTGTACTTCGTAAATAGGTAACCTATACATTACTTATTGTTAGGTGTTAATGAATACATAAATTTTCATTTACATAGCACTAAACAATACTAAATAGCATGAAATGGAAACAAAAGAAATTAAATATTATGCAACAATACTATTATCAGTCTGTTTATGCCATTACTCTCCGCAAAAGTGAAGAGTTATCAGACAGCCACTGTTACAATATCGACATCAGTGCAACAACAGCATAGAGAAGCAATACGTAATAATGTAACAGAAAAATGTGCAAAGCTGTTAATGACACACGAAATAATTGGTTTTGTTCACAAAACAGTAGTATTTTGACTTAATATGACAGTTAAACTATACTTAGGATAATGAATAGAAAACAAACAAGGTAGACAATTAGTTGTAGCGACATTAATTACGAATGTTGTGATAAGTGACATAAAAACAAGCTATTTAGTTTATCAAAACAAACATCAACAACAAAAGGCTTCATTCATTGTAAATGTATTATTATTGTGCCTTTAATCTGGATCACGTTTTGTTTAAACTGTATCAAACAATATTTCAAATAAATTTATGTTGCCATTGTACACTGTCAATGTCGGAATCAAAATATTCAGCTAGGTTACACCTTATTAGATTGCATTGATCTGTTGTTCTACAAGAACTACAGTGATGATGTACGTCAGTGAGCCCTTGTAGGTTATACTCTTCTCTCAACCTTACAAAATTATGGAGAATACAGCAGGTTCTTATTAGTACATTAGCAAAATCTACATTCACATTTAAGATCTTGTGAAAAACTTGCCATTTGTTGGAGAGTATCCCAAAAGTACTCTCTCCATAGCTGCGATATAATTAAAAATTATCTTTCTATCCGAAAAAATCTTTACCACTATAAGGTCTCATAACATGATTAGAAAATAAAAAGGCTCATCGTCCACAGACATGAAAGGCATGTTGAAATAATACTCGTAGTTATGTCATGAAAGGCATGTTGAAATAATTATCGTAGTTATGAAAGAGAGGCCCATTCATTTTTGGCTTCCTAATCCTAATGTGCTTCCCATCGATGGCCCCTAAACAATTCGGAAATTGAGCATACTTTTCAAAACCTGCTGCGATTTCGTTCCACTTTTCCTCTGTTAATTCAGGAAAATAGTCTTCCTTCAATGCGGCCCAAATCACTTTGCACTTTCTTCTCATTTTGTCAAATGTAATGTCCAATTCTATATTGCATATGGAGGTCGATTTGATTGTATCCGCTCCCCTAGTACCTGCACACAAAATTTAGCACAGTTACAACTTTCTATTAATGTGATTCTTAGGGTCGTTACCAATATTATATTTTAAACTTTATTTTTATGTAAAAAATGTGTAAAGAAGTGGAGAAACATCCTAGACAACTATCTTAAAAGTTTGCAGAGGAAAACAGGCCAGGCTGCAGACTCAGCCCGCCGCTACATTTATGCTCGGCAGTTATCTTTACTCCATACTATAGCCGGCTCCCTAATAGAGATCCAGTCCAGCATCGAAGGTGAAGAAGCACAAGACGATTCCAATCTGCCTTCAAAACAGGATAATGCAGAAGAAACATGCGCAGACAGCCACGAGTAGGTTTCGCCGGTATCATAGAAGTAATGGAAAAAATGGACAACAGTCACTCCAGTCATCTCTCGTTAATTTTTATGAATACTCCAATCCCATCTGCAACGTATATTCCGCAAGAAGCTAATGCAGATAGAGCTTTTTTTTAAAGTTCACTCTCATGGTTGAAATATTTCTCAGAAGACCACAAACTAGATTTCCATTGTGAAGTTCTCAACTTAGTGAAAAGAATGATGATGTCTCCTTACAGTGACACACACACACACACATTCAGACAATGCCATCACAGTCCGAACTATTACCGCAAGAATGTGTTACACCAACTCAGCAGTATCCTGCATCAACTAGCTATGCGACCCAGCATCCGTCACTAACAGTATACCACACCCATCTACGCAACTGCGTTCCACACAAAATTTCAATTTCTCCACACAAACACAGGGCGACCGACCATCATTCAAACGCCTTCCTGCTATCATAACTTCACAAAGTAACACCACAGTGATATCTACAAACACGAACAGTTGTTCATTTGATTCAGCTTTGATTCTGTTGTCTCCCTCTACTCCTTCGCCCAACAACTCCTATTTCCAACCAGATGAAGAAGATGATTGCTTAAATAATTTCCAACAGCAGTTTATAAAGTGAACTGGAAAAAATGCAAATCATTATATGTAAAGCACAAAAAAAACATTGTTGTGTGTGTCTGTTAAGTGTCCCGCAACCAATGCTAATGGAAAACGTATTTTTTTTGCATCACCTACTCACAATGGACACAACTAATTTTTTAATACAGCATGTGTGTTTCAGGCAGCTCTTGATTATTTATATTTCACTAAATCATTACAGATTCACATAACATTGCTAATAGTACACTTCATCAACTTATATATCAACATCAGTGTACATGTAGTTGTGTCAATTCAAAAAATTTACGTAAATAAATGTTACCTCCAACATTTCCACATGTGGTATGGAGAGTTTCATTACTGTATCCTGCGATTTTATGTTCTCACTTATTCTTGCTAATAATTCACCAAACAACGGGACACTTATGCAAAAATAATTAAAGAATTTTTTAGGATTTGCTTTAGGTCTGCTAAACTTGTAGAAAATCTGCCTCTCAGAAGTCTTGCATCGGTGAAAGGATGTACCCAATGTCCACCAATTACTTCGAAAAGGAACATTTGTATACAAAATACGTAAAAACTACTCGTTTTCTTTTATACATATCCATCTCCTTTGCAAGGATTGTTCAGACTGTGCGGCATGTCTGTAGTGTGTGAATGTGTTTCTGCGGCAACCAAGCGGCGCCGCACGGCCATTGTCCGCAAGTGTGCACTCGTTAGTGGCCTCTTACACACCCGCGTGTTGATGCGGACCCGCAGTTACTTTAAATACATAGATAAGCGGAGGTGTTCACACAAAGCGTATGCGGGCACGGACCCGCTGCACGCACGTGTACGTCCGCACATGTCAAAACCTGCAGGCGGGGCCACACTCGCTGCTACGTGTTTTGCCCATGGAATGGAATGAAAGTTTTCACATGAAACGGACGGGGTTGGTGCCCGCAGATCTCAGTCTATTGCGAGTGTTTCAACTGACAGTTTGCAAAGTGTGTTATAATTACTGAAGACACAGATATTTATATCGATCCATTTATATCACTAATTTCGCAAGCACCTGCCGTCTGGGACGAAACACTCACAGAGTACCACTCACGTGTAACTACCACACAAGCATGAAGAACTGTATATTCAGAAATGAATCCACAGTTTACCAATATGACAGAAGTTGAGAAAAACCGTTATGAGTGCAGTTCAAGTACATCATTATTGTTTGTCGTTTATAAAATCTGTACAAACGACATGCAGTACCTTTACGACGGCTAATAAACAAAGTTTGGGGAACAGATCATTTATAGTGCGATGTAAACAGATCGAAAGTCGTGTTTCCCAAGAGAAAGCTGACTTTCGATCATTTCAATGCCACACTGTAACATCGGTTTCTCAAACCACATTTGCCGACGTAAATGTACTTATATAGTTATGGTTACCACATTGTGTTGGTAACGTAACAATTTCAGGAATGAGAAGTAACATTCTTGAAAGGTTTCATTATAATACACATAAGTAATAAAACCAGTGCAATCCTATATGTACATATCGTTGCACGTGTTTCTATTCACCACTTAATTGGACATACAACCAATTCTTTTATGAAATAAACTCACATAATGTAAAACAAGGGTCAAATGTAGTGGGAAACATGTGGAAAATATACATGTTGCACTTATGTAAGTCACAAAATGAAACGACTTTTTCATATAAGCACTTGACCAGGTAACAATATTTCACACAGGAAATATACACAACCAATTTAGACCTTTATATGATTTACACCCTCTGTTAAAGTCACCAACTGCCTACTTACATCTTCAAGCAGCTGCAGCTGTATCACAAGTGTCCCGTTGTTAGCTCTTATATTTTATCCAACTGCCATGGCAGTGCACCTGCATTAACAAAATATTCAGTAAAAACCATTCGCTGAGCCTTTGCACTTGTGTTTCCTTGGTTCTTAAGCTTTTTCTTTCTCCGCAGGTAAAGAAGATACAATAAACTAATTTTTCCTTTCGTCCATTCTTTCAAAACACTACCAACAGGAACAGCAGAGGTGTTCGTTCTACTGGACATGAATTGGGTATCTTCGGTACCCACACCCACACCCGCACTATTGACGCCCGCACATCTGCGTAAAACACCGGCTGTGACCGCTACCCGCACTATACGTGCGGACGCAGCTCGCACCCTCTCCGTGTGTAAGAGGCCTAGGAGAGCTTGTCGAAGAAGCTAAAACATGTGACCCGTTACATCAAAAGGACACTTAATATTATATTTTCTACTCTAAGGGCAGCATCAAGTAAAGCTGTTGTATGTTTGCTGATGCAGATTGAGCTCGCGACGCATGACAAAGTTGGCATCCGGGTATGAAGTGGAAGTGTTTGCATGTATTGTTTCCAAGAAAACTGATTTATTAGTCGAAACCGCATAATTTCTTGTCTTGGAAAAAATTAGCTATCATGGCAAAAACCATTTTAAAGAAAACTGCCTGACAGAATTATTATATCTGCTCTCGTTCAGGGGTAAAGAAAATTTTATCAAAAAAACACTAGAAACAGGAGAGCGAGGTCTTAACCTAGGAGTCAGTTTGAACATGTTAAACTTGACAGTGTACTCTTTTTTAAGACTTTTTTTGTAAACTTCGTGCTATAGTTGTAAATGAAGGTAAGTGTTTGAATAAAGCACTTTAAAATTTAAATAAGGTTGCCTCCTTGTTAAATTTTCAATTTTTTTCAGCCTATTTTTTTTTTAAGTAATGTTTGTGTGTCTGCAAATGTCGTTTTTATTTTTTTCTGAAATGAAAATTAACTTATCAAATACAACTAGGCCATACTTTTATTCACTCCAACATATCATGACGTAACTGTTAGCAAAAACAAATATTCTTTACCAGTACAAAAAATGCATTGTTGCAAAGAAAGTGATATAGAATACACTTACATTTCTTGAAAAATATTCTATTAAACGGAATGAAAACTATAAAGATGAAAAGCCACACACACATCAACCACAAACAGTTGGATCTGCACGACTGAACTGGCCGACACATTTGCTATGCGCGACACGTGTTCACACGGCAGTGTTGGTATTGTCGTGACAGTTCCCACTTTCTTTCTGTGCTCAGAACTTGTAACTGCAGCGAATAGTTCCCACTCTGTTCCTGCGCTCAAAATTGAGCTGCTGTTTATTAAATAAAAACTACGATTGTTTCCAGACTTGACATATCAATCTCACCATTACATATTATCTTTAACATTTTATTACATCCTGTAAATTTTGTCATAGGCAAATGAATGTTGTGCAAGTTTTTTTAATGGATCCGACGGGCACATCTAGGATGTAGGCCCGAATTGGTACAAAAATATCCGGACCTCCCCATACATATAATAGCAATATATTCTTCTGTGCCTTGTTTTTTGACCGCCTTCCATTTGTAAATCTCACGAGCATCCAGCATGTTAACATGTAAAAATATTGTGTTCCTGAAGAGTCTAAGCTTCAAAGTCAAGAAGAAACTGTCTGTCTCCATCTGGAGCGTTTCATGTTAAACATGGAAACTTGTATTTTGACTACATAATAGCTTATATGTACTGTACAATCCCCTTTGAAAATAAATAAGTCACAGAAATATTGTATCATATACGATCGTAATAATTCTATAACTCCCATCTTAGGCTGGGTTTGCGACTGACGTAAAGTATCAATATGACACGTGCTTAGAATATGATTGTTTCAGTGTCTTCGGTTTATAATTGTCGTGTGTAGCGGGCGTATTATGTAGTACACCGACTGTAGGTTACTTCGTGAAGAAATCTTCGTTGCTTTTGTTTCAGAGATTGCGTTTCGATGATGATGATAACAATAATAAGGTTGTAGGATGCATAAATATTATAAACATTGTGTAGGAAAATACTGAATTTTATAACTGTGTCAATCACTGAGTGCATAATCTTGCGTCAACAAAGAGGTGCGCACAAAGGTACAATGAGAGGGGCAGCTAGAAAAACTGCTGGATTACAATCATATCCACAACGACCTAGCAGCTGGGAGATTTTCTAAGTCACTTAGAGCAATTAATTTAAAGGAGTGGGCCACCATTGCCAACTGCTGTCCGAATTGTAACCTCCAAAATCTAGGCCACAATTGAAGATGGTAATCAAATTTTTTCTGTTTATGTTTTAAGTTTCAGCTATACAATTTGCTGCACTGTAGTGCTTTAAATAAATAATATAAAGTGACAAAAAGTTTAAATATAACGAAACATGGCAAGGCAAGACTAAATTAAGCATAATTACTAAGGGCAATTACAGTCACAGTAAATTATGATGTCACAGTAATGATATTATACTCTACTAAAAAAAGTTAAGGAAGCAACATTGCGTAGTATATTAGCTCTCAAACGATGGCTTACTCGCTGGCCAAGTAGAACACCTAAAAAAGAATATTTCACAGGCCATTTCAAAACAATTATAGTCGAATGATGTTTTGAAGGTCGGGTGTGATGATAAAAATAGTGTTTAGTATCATAATTGAAATATTGTTGGTTCTGATAATACTTCAAAGACTGTAGCTATTGCCAGCTGAAACACTAATTTCAAAAGATTCTATAAACTAATTATGCTTACAAAAATAAATTATAATGATAAAGCTTGGCCAAGATGTAAGTAATAAAAACGTAGTCGTACATAATTTACTTTTGTTTAAAATATTTAAATTTGTGAAAATACTGAAATTAAAATATGAATTAAAAATTTAGTTCATTAAAGTCCACTTAAAAGCGTGGCTGTAACAAGAAATGTTACTGGACGCAATAAACAGGCACAGCATAAATCAGTGCCTAACACTACTTGTCATGCTGCACTGCAGTACTCAAGAAGTGGTCACAGCGAAAAAAATTCCTCAAGTCAGCTGCAGGCAAACAATCACAGTTATTTGTTTTTAAACATCCAGATGGCAATGTACTTAACCAAACTTTACAATTTCTACTGATTAGCATAATATTTTAAAAAAATGTTTTTTGCAATTAAATGAACGAAAGCAAGAATGTACGTGGTTATCTTTGCTGTTTATGCAATATTTCCCTTACTAACGATGATAACCTAACTTGACGCCGAGTATGATGTGTGGAAGATTTATCATACAGTATTTGGTTTCATGTCACACGACGTAAATTATCAGAAATGTCAACTCTACGTTCAGAAAGATGCACGGCAAACTCATTCTGAAATATTATGTTGTAGACCTATTCATGACGCCGATTAGGATCACATTTCAATACGGACTAAACCTGGAGTGGACTGAGAAATCCAGATTCAGATATTACTATAACACTTTGCTGTAGACTGAAGTAGGAGTGAAGCGAGATAATCCACTCCACTTGTTGAGGTGCACTGGAGTGAAGAATCCAGATTAAGATTTTACTGTAAACACGGAGCAGACAGAAAAGATAATGCGCAGGACCAAGCTGCAGTTATATTGCGTTCTTATGTGTAAGGGCTAAAGGCAAATAATTGAGAACGACACGGCCTTTATACAGTAAAACGGATAAAAAAAATGTGGAACATCTCGTGGAGCAACTTACGTTTCGTATTGTCGTCGATAGATCGCATTATTACGTCTTCAGTCTAGGTTGACTCCAACTTCGCTCTTGTTTACAGTTCAATCGGGATTGTAACATTTACTATATACATATTTCGTCAAGCCATGTCCGTTGCACATTCACTCCAAATTGACTCCACTCCGGGTTCATTCTGGATTAAAGTTTTAACTTAAACACAGTATATGAATATGTAGTTTGTTGACTATTCTACATTTGGTTATTGTGGTATAAAATATCGCCAACTTTTTAATTGATTTTATTGCAATGTCCGTAGTAAAAACGTAAAAGCAATATAAATTATTTTTAATATACAAAGCAATGTAGTAGTATAAATATACAACAGGGACCAATTTCATAAAACTTTACTGTAGTAATGATTAATGTAATGTAGCAAACTACTACAGTTTCTTACTAAAGTTTATATCATAAACGAACTGCAGCAAAAAGTAACCTACCACAGTAAACACATTTTTACACCTGTAATTTGCTCTGGTTTAATATCTTATGTTGCATAAAAAACACTACAGTAATTTTAATGTAGTAAATTACAGTATTATTCCACCCTGCTATTGTTCTGGGTAAATATGAACACAACATCAGTAAATTGTAGCAACCAATTACCAGTACTGTTAAGTTGCTGTATAATGTTATCATTAAGTGATTAAGAGGACGATGATATAATTTACAGAGAGCGCAGGTCTTTTAAACCAAGACTATTGGATAACACTACGTTTGAACATAGCTATCAATTAAATGAACGGTGTTGATTACAAGCAAACAGTTTCAGTATTTACTTGAAGCATGGACCTTACATGAAAAACGAAACTAAAAGAAACAAGACAATGCTACCAGAACTAACACTGCAACTATGTTTACACTGGTTAGGTACAGGTTCCCAGGATCATGTAATAGAAGATATGCATGGTACATCAAAATCATCTGTTTGCAAGTCAATCGAGAAGGTTGTGAATGTAAGTAATGTCACCTGGTCAGAAAATTGTAAACAGACATGAGGAACATTCAGTTATCATCATACTTGCCTGTGGCACTGACCGGAAAGTCTACTATTGCAATGCTAGCTGGCCAAAAAGCGTGAACTAATCTATAGTCCTACACAACAATAGTTTATATCGCAAGATGGATAGTGGTTGGCGACAGTACCCCGAGGCTATATTGTTGGGAGATAGTACATATCCCCTGAAACCATGTCTGATCCCTCCCATTGTAAGAGATCCTGAAAACCAAGCACAACGTCGATATCTGAGGGCTTACAAAAAAAACAAGATGTGTAACTGAACAAGCCTTAGGCATTTTTACAGAAAAATGTCATGTCAACCATTTGGGTGTTGATCCGGTTTTTTGCGTGCCAAATAATTCAGTATTGTGTTGATTTATGTAACCTAAACAAATCATAAAGATAAATTTTTACTGAAGAAGGTACTGACAATCAAGTAGAGGAAGAAAGGGAAGACGAAAGCGAAGAAGAGCATGGACAGGAAGGACTAAATTTCTTCTATAGTAAATTTAACGGGGCTGCCAGTGGTCCCTCATTTTCGTTTTAAAACCACGCCTATGAAAACGGGCCGGTACACATAGCCTAGCCTCGCGCATGTGCTTCTTACCCCACAACCCTGTCTACAGCCTCTGCTCCTGCTTGCACACTCGGCCCAGTGAACTACATTCACCACCAGGTGTCAGCACAATGCCTGCCACTCTAGCCTCCCTCCCCTCGGGCTGTTTTCCAGTAGCTGCATCAGTTAAACGCTTTCAACAGCACCTAAAGACAGGTTCGAACCACGACTCGCCGTGCCATACTATCCAGCAAATTCAGATAACAGAGCCCAAATGCAATGTCCAACAAAATTGGACGAATTTGTGCGACACATATGAATATTTTATGACAAAGAAAAATATGTTATAACACGAGTACAACAACATTATTCACTCATGCTAAAATATGTTAACAATGTATGTATACATCTATTCCTTTATGTCTGGTTTACACATACATTGTCATCAGTGTGAATGATCACGCCAATCTCGTCAGACATAACTATATGTGTAACGAAAAAATTAACGTTTTTCACTAACTGAATTAGGTTTGACGACTGCTGAAAAGACTGATGAGCCTGAGCTTTGTGTACAAGTAAAACAGTAGACGCACTGCACTCCGTAATGCATTATATCTATACAGTGTCTGGTGAATTAAATATGTAACTGATTTTGACATAACCTTGTATACTGTGATCGAAAATCTGGGTTTGAAGATGTCAGACTCAAGGCATTAGTCTCGACAATTTTTCACAAACTGTCTAGAACTCTACAAAAGTTACCCATACCTCTGGAAAGTCAAGTAAAGATTATAGTGACAGGGACAAAAAAAGCATATGCCACGTTGGTTGAAAAGTGTAAAGAAGTTGATCGGGAGGTAAGTAAAGATCTAGTCACAAAGAAAATAAATTCGATTAGGACAGTCTACAGAAAATAATCAGCTGAAGTCATAATTTTGTGTTCCAGTTCTATGACAAATGTCACACACCCGCACTACTTCGATATTCTCTCTTTCCGGTATTGCCAAGAATACCCAAGCCAGTGGGTGTCAATTGTAGAAGACGCAGTAAATGACTTAAGTTGTTATAATATGTGTGATTCGTGGCGTTCCCTAGTACATGTTTGTGGTATAAGTATTACACTTTTTAACATGATACTTTTTTGTTTACATTTATGCTTATCAGTACGGTGGTTTTATTGCCTGATGTGTAAACCCGAAATCTGTCCACGAATATGACACATTTGGTGTTATATGTGAATGAATAGGTTTGGGCGGTTCTTAACAGCTAAGGTCATGAGAGCCGATGACAGGTGACATGATAAAATGAAGATTCCGACAAAACCCGCAAGCCTATGGCAACGTCCTGGCACGATTCCAACATAGCAAAATCCGAATTTGGTGTTCAATTTCAGTCGAAACCACATAAGACACTGTGAGAGTACGCGTAAAAAACAACACAACCTACATTTTCGCTAAAACTACATTTATATTATAGTCCGTGAGCCAATGGTGAAGGTGAGTACCAAAAAGGCAAAGTAAGTCCAACCAGGATTTTTAACTAACTATATGTATGTAGTGTTAGAAACTGTGTGATGGACGCTTTGAATGTGTAGCTAAATATTATATTGAGCTCGATTTGTGAAACACTGCTGAAGGTTTACAACACAATTTACATTAGACACAAAATAAGCTGTAGAATAAAATCGGAGGTAAAAATACTTCGGCACGAAAGTTAATCAGAATGATATTTCACATACAAAAGTTTACATTAGAATTACTAAAACAAAATATTACAAAAAATATGAAGATTTTTGTATTTAAAAATTTCACAAACCTGCATGTCTGGCATTATCTGAAAGGATGATAAAGGTTTAAATTACTCATCTTATTCGCTATCACTCTCACAAAGATTTTCTTCATCTCCGTTATCTTCTTGTTCCATATTTGCGCACGTTAAAAGTTTACAAGCAGAAGTGCACTTGAGTACATTAAGTATACACGAACATCGAGCTGGATGGCAAGTTCTTGCACACTTGCAGGATAGCAGTGTGAGTACAGCATCAGGAGCTGGGAGGCCTGTCATCCACTTAATAGTTAAATTTCCATCAACATCTACTTCCCAACCATGTCCATCTGTGGGTTTTGGAATGTGTGGACAATTATCTAAACTGCACCTCCAAATAGCTGCTTGGTAATTTGCTCGTAGTGTATGTTGCTGTAAAGTGTCGTAACAGGGTGGTAATTTATCAGATTCAATACAAGCCTTCTTTTCGATGAACATGTAATGGCGTAAATCATTGACAGTTGTGATGGTTGTGTTTTTGCAATATAGCTGACACGCAAATTTCTGAATTCTGTTGTAAAGTTCTTCTGTTAGT
>PNEQ01062610.1:0-17275 GCA_003012365.1 Medauroidea extradentata | reverse complement strand
GTCTAGCTCTTTGGATTGTCTTAATTCCAGTTTTTCATGCATTTGGTTGATGAATATTATTTGACAGTTTAATTTTCTTTGGATAGTTAGTGATAGTTATTATATGCCTCTACCTTGGTTAACTAGTTCAATTATTTTATTTATATATATTTTTTTATTTATGTCAGGAATCACATCCTATAATTTTAATTTTATTTTTTTATTTTAAATTGAATGTATATTTCCCGTTTCTGTTTTTTGTTTTGTATCCTCGTTGGGGATCGCGATTTATTTTTTTTAATTTCTTACCCAGACGCCTGGATAGGCTTTTTAATTGTTGCTTTAGAGATAGTCGAAGGTTTTGTGGTTTTTTGAAGATATTCTTGGCTTGGCTTCGGTGAAAACATGACGCGTTTACGCATTTTCGCTCTATGCTATTAAAGCGAGCGCCATCCTAAATGTAGGACAGACTTTTTTAAAAGCCAAGAGTAAGTTAAGAGCATAGGAGGGTAAATTAACATTGTAGAAGAGTTAATTTATACCTAAATATAATTTTGAGTGAGCAAGAAATGCGGCCGACGACGGGGACGCCTCGGCATGACGCGATTGCAGAACTAGGCTCGTCGATTGGTATGACGTCGATAAATTTATATTAATAGTAATGTTTTCTGCCTCGATGATGCTTTAGAAGTATTTACTATTTTGTTTGCTACCTCGGAACATTACATTTTCTTCAGAACATCCGGAAGTTAACTGACTGTAGTCTACCATGTCCAGAAGTCCTGAGAATATTAAGAACCTTTTGCCTACTGCTCTAAAGAATTGGAGTCATAACCGGGAACGTAATTATTTAATCCAAACAAGCTTATGTAATCAGGGTGAAATTAAAACCAGTTAGAACTGACGCCAGCATAAAAAATTACTTTCGAACCTATATTTTTAAAGGCCTAAATTAATTTTAATTAGTATTGATCATCTGGATTAATTTATTATTAAAACTGAAGAATATACCTCATAAATCAATGTAAAGGATGTGTTAGTAAATTACCAGATTTGGTTCAAGCATATTTTATTACCTTCAGTTTACGTTCAATACCACTATAAGCAGCATAATTAATTATTCATCCAATAAATTTCTCCACTTTCAAAGTGATCTTTGTTTAGTATATATTATCATAAGAGTTTTCTTGACAAGAGTAAAGGTGTTCTATGTTCTGGTATCTGTCACAACACTGGTTATACACCCAATACTTTCACACCATTAAATAATTCTTTTTTTACACAACATTCTAAAGTACCTGTAGGTATCTGCACACCTCTCCTTCCCCCATCTTTAACATTACATTTCAAGTACCATCTGGTCCCTCTACTTTTATATCATTGAGTCGCCCCAGTAACTTTCTCAATGCCCCATCTCTATCTTACATCTATCATTGTAAAAACTAATAATTTCCCTACTTTCCCCCTACCTTCTTTGCTTTTCTCAAACACAGTTAGGTTCTGCTACTGCAACACCTCTGCTTTCTCCTCACCAGTTATGGATTCTTGTCCCCCTTCCCTTCTTAGTGTAGGTATTTTCTGTTCGCTTCCTCTTACCTTCCTTACATTCTTAAATAGCTTATCCCAACTACCTTTTTGCACTTCCTCCAACATCTTATCCATATACGAGCTTTTCGTCTCTTTTATTTTCTGTGTCAGTTCTTTCCCTAACTTCCTCATCTTATCTCTCATACTTTTGCTTTCTACCCTTTTGTTTTTAGCATGCAATTGCCTAAATTTGTGTTTAAGCCTCCTAACTTCCCTTCCATAATAAGGTGGGTCTCTTCCCATTCCCACATTCTTTATGGATACAAACTTTTGAACCACATTTATTAAAATTTCTTTCAAACCTGCCCACATTTCTTCAATTCCTTCCTCCCTTGACCATGTCTCAAAATTTTCTTTTAAGTGTAACTTTATTTTAGTTTGATCTGCTTTTTAAAACTGTCTAAATGCCCTAGCCCTCTCTTTAACCTCTGTCATCAGTTTTGTGGCCATTTCAACTACTGGAATTCCGTGGTCACTAATTCATTCTAATACTACTGAACTGACTACCGCTTCAACTGCTCTAACCAAGACTACATCTAACAAAGTGCCATCTTCCCCGGTCCCCTGCCTTGTTGTTCCTACTACTGCTTGTCCCAATCCCCTATTTACCAGTTGACATGCCCATCTCTGAGTCATTGGTCCTACCCCATCAGGTCCTTCTTCCCATGTCACTCCTGGCAAGTTTAGATCACCTACTACCCCTACACATCTATCCTACCCTAACTGATCTAGCCTTTCCTTAAGTGTAATAAACTAAACGTGCCCCTGCATTTGTTTAACACTCGCCACTATTTTTTATCTATTCGTCTCGACTCTTCTAACATCTTTGATTCGTCTAGAAGCTTGTTTGAGCATATATTGAGCTGAAAAAGATTTGGTTGTGATCATGGTCTTTTGACAATACATTTCGGAACCTATATTTTCCTTTATTTTATTTCATCAAAAATAAAATAAATAAATAACACTGTTTGCACGAGTTATAGATTATGTATACGATAATTTTGGCAAATTATTACTTAAAAATATACATTTTGTAGTGCTAACTTTTTTATCTCTTTTGTATTGATTTTACGCGATAGGCTATTCCCGCAATAACAAAATGGCGTCTTCTTTAGTTTCTGCAATAAGTGTTATTGAACATATTTAGGTTTGATAAAAAATAATAAAAATTGTGTATGTAGTTTCTTTGCAGGATCTGCATATTGTGCATTATTTAAGTTCAGTAGTTTTGTTTTTGTTAGTGTTTGCGCTTAATGTTGTTTACAGTACTGAAGTTTAGTGTATAACCTCATGTGAAGACGAGAGGTTATAGTATATTTTTTATAACAGTAACCGTTGGAATTTTATGGAACTTAGTGTTCCTGATGGAGAATAGAACTTAATGCGCATTTTCACTGATTTTAATCAAAATGGAAAACCATGGGAACCATCAGCAAACCAAACGATCAATAGATGAAATCATCGAGCATATGACTGCAGATATCCAGAATGACGGCCAGTATGTACCTTTAGGATTTACCCCTCCAGCTACCCCAGCGGGCGTTGCAGGGCATTGGTCAGAATACACGACTACTGCTGCAATTAATCATTCGTACAGGCCTGTTTCTCTCCCAACACTGGGTAACCCAGGAGAAAATCAAGTATACATTCAAGACTACCCCATCCATTATGACTTCAACTCAGCATCACATGTTCCGAAACAAGAAGGCTCGCGTCACAGCTACTTTTATCCAACGCCACAGCAACCAATAAACATGCCAGAGAGTAGAGAAATGATAGGTACTGTCGTTGATAGCGACGGTAATATTGTGAACGTTGTGTATGGTAACCGGCCTCTATCTAACACAAGTGGTGGGATGATGCCACCGTCGTATGCATTAGCACAAGATATGCAAGAGAATGTTCAGCACCATGTGGGTAGTTATATGTCATTTCATCAGCCTGGCATACTGGAAACAAATACAATAGGCAGTGTCAGAGACTATGGCTTGTTTGGCAGCAGTGATGTCCAGCAACAACCACCACCAACTATGCAACAGCCTCCCCAAATGCATTTTCAAGATCCAGTGTCCACTAGTAATCACAGCCGTGCTCAGTTGATAGAGAATCTAGTTGGCAATTGGGTACCAAATCAGAGTGGCACATACAGCCCATTTGGCTGCATGGATAATGTGATGCGACAGATACCCACCACTAACCAACAGGGTATCCAGACACTGCCTACATCACCAGAAGGTGTAAATGAGCCAAAGGGAGTTGGTCGTGGAATTGTGAGGAAAGCTAGAATAGTTGCTGAAGTACGCCCAATGCGTCTTTCATACTCTGATGTACTTACTAAGTCTGTGCCACAGCCACCTGTCTCTGGAATTGCAGCAAAGTCTAATGTGAACAGTCAAAATTCGGGAAGCAAATCTGATGGAGGAGGCAAAGTGAAATCAGGTTCAAGTTCGAAACCTAGTAGCGGAAAGAAAAAGAATATTGTGCTCAAGCGTCAACATTCGTCGGGCAGTGATGAACAGAATGGATCTTCTGGGCAGACCAAAATCATTCAAAGTCCTGGAACGACAAGAAAGTCTGGAAATGGTAGCGTAAAAAATTCATTTAGTTCTTCGATGCCAAGAAAGTGGGTGTCACTTGATGATTTAGATAGTGATAAACAGAATGCCAAGTTGGAGGATGAAGACTTTCACTCTAGAGAAACTGTACAGAAAGAAACAAACACAGTTCCTAAATCTTCCAGTTCAGAAAGTAACTCCAAGAAAACTAGTGGGTTGTCATCTTCAAAACCTAAGCAAGGTAGGCCTATGCTAAATTAACACTTTTATTGATCTGTGTTTAAAATGCAGGTTATAAGTTATTGGTGTATTTTGCCTATATTTTTTAAGACCTGTTTTGTCACCAGCGGCTGAATTTTGGGTTAAGTCTTAACAATAATATGTTTTGCGCTCACAATTGGGCTAACGTCTGGTGGCGAGCGGACTTCTCTCCAGCCCCACATCTCCAATCCCCCAGTTCTTTCCTAAAGCTCAGTACACACGGGCATCTTTCTTGTACATGAACGTGAGCATCAAATGTGTACAAAAAAGGGAACACTAGCTGGTGTTCTAGCTAGTATCCTATCAAATTAATTGTTTAGTTCACACTGCCAACTTTCTTGCACAATCAAGTGTACACCAATAAAATTTTGTGTACATATTTTAAGGGTGCATTTCGAGTGTTGGAAGTAATAAGTGCAATACATACTGTACCTTCACCAAAAATAAACTTTAAAATGTAAAAATGGGATTATTGTCTCTAGTTAATTATATCCAAATGTAAAGTGACATGACGCACGATCAGCAAATATTCCTTTAATATCATTTTTTGTTCAGCTAAGACACTATTTATATAAAAGAGCTTCGTATTTGTAAGCTATTTTGTTCAATAACATTCGTGTGTGCATAAAAATTGTTTGTTTATATTCGACCAGTACAAGAAATATAATGAAAAATAGAACCGTTCCTATCCCGAACTTACTAGTATACAAGTCCTTGTATGCTAGACACTAGTATGCTCGGTGGCTGTTCACACGATACAAGTTTGCTACGAGTCGAGGTGAACAAGAAAGTGGTTACTTTCTTGTACACAAAAGATGCCCGTGTGTACTCAGCTTAAACCTTCCAAACCCCCCTCACAGTCACCAACTATTCCCGCAGTGCATTCCACTTCCTCACCGTCTTCACCAGCATTGACTGTCTATCCCTTTCCATTCTCCTTCACACCCTCTGAATTTTTTCACTGTTACCTTTTCCCTGTTACCTTTTCCCTTAGAAATTCCCTAGTTTGCAGGCCAAACTGTCCCATTCCCCATCTCCGTTGATCACCTTATATAACCTACCAGCCTTTCCAGTTTCCTCCTGTCCCTCAACAGTTTCCATCCCAATTCCTTCAGCATCACACTAGGTCTAAAGTTCCTTTCCTCCTCACCAGCCTGACCCTGCCTCTTTCATTTATTCATCACCCACCTTGCTGCCCTTCTCTGCACCTCCACCTCACGTACGGATCCCACTATGCAGCAGCATATATTCCGATACTGATGATTCATTGTGCAATATGAGTTTCCCTTACACCTCATCACTAACCCTCCTCAATACCCTCCTGAGCAGTCCTGAAGCCCTTCTTCCCTTTTTAACCCTTCTGTCCACCTGCTCTGTGTCTATCTTAGATCAGCCTGTACCACAATTCCTAGATACTTGTATTCTGTGACTTTTTCTATTGCCTGCCCATCCTATCTGAATACCTCTTAACTGCATGCTAAGTAAAAATTTGGTCTTGTCCCCCCCTCCTAAGTAATTCTTAGTGTGCTGCTAAACATGCTACCAACTTAGCCGCAGCGTAAAGTAACTGCTAGTGGGTTTAACTGGAGGTTAGACCTTGTAAGCTGGATGCATAGAATAAAGAAACCTGGATGTTGTTGAATACTTGTGTTGAATGTCTGTTAGGTACTGATTTCTGGTTCTGGTTTTTATAGTCATTACGAGTAAATTCATTCCAATATAAATGTTCTAGTGCACACATTTTAAAGATAAAAATTCACGTAAGTTTTTTTTTCTTGGTGCAAAGTAAGATGGTGTAATTGTGGATATGTTATACTTTAGTATATTGTATCTTAAAATGTAGTTTAGGCGAATTTACTCAATATATTTGACAAAGGATACAAGTATGCTGATGTTTCACTTAAGTAAACAACTTTACCATCCTAACTAGATGTGTGAAATTGCAGTACAGTAAATTATAAAAGTGTCATAGGTATATGTCTTCCTACTCACAACAGTCCGTAAGGGAAATGTTTGCATACAAATTCTACGAGAGAAGTGTACATTATTTTTATTTTGGCTGTAGTGCTAATAGGTATAATAACTAAGTAGGTACCTAGTTCTGTTAGGGCTCTGTTCACTTTGAGGAGAGAGGCGAACTTAGTTTGTCTTTTGTAGGGGAAAGATTTTCGTTTATCTTTAGAAGCTGTATCCAATCCAACATAATTTAGGCTAATATTTTTAGTTTAGGGCATGATGAATTATTTTACTTCTACAGATACCCATATAGCTAAACAAGCTTTGTTCAGACGTAACGAGTAACACGATACGTACACAACAAAACAATTTCAGAGACATTGACCATGTACATGAATATCATACTTGGGAAGGAACTATTTCGACAAACAAATATTTCCCGGCCATGACAGGTTGATACTAGTATGGAAGATGTTCGAGAGAACAGGCTTTTGTGGCCGTTGTCTGTGTTGTCTGGGCTTCTGGATGTGTCATCGACTACCTGGTGATGGCAGCTGCAAGGACTGCTGAAACATCGCAAGACATCCATCCGTGGCTCACAACCAGAAGCCAAGATAATATTATTATGGAGTTGAAAATAATTGTCCTTTCAACCAATGTGTAAATACTCGTTTCATAAATAAACAATTCTTACTATAAACATTTCAAACTATTAACTGCAAGTTATCATACAAGTACATTTGTAACCACCACATCAGGGAAACTGTGCATAAATTCACTATTTATCATGCACGCGGACCACTCCTAACCATTATTCTGCGACAATGCCTCTTATGGCAATAAATATACTATTGTGTAACTGAAATTAAATAATCTATCTGCCCCTAATGCCCACTATACTTTCGTGGACTTGCTCATTTAACGCAACACTTGCCACGTGCGTGTAAACCAGAAAGTTAAATATTTTTAGGTACTAAAATTAATTACGTTAGTCCACTTGCTTTGTCTCACAAACTAACAATTAGAAACCAAGGTCGTAGAAAACTTAATAAAAGGGTTAAAGTGTAATAAGGAAATGGGTCCAGATGGTATAGGAAATAGCACTGTTTTAAGTTTGGAGGAGGAAAGTTGGTCAGATATCTAGAAGTAATATTTCACAGATCTTTGGAGGAGGGGAAGTTACCACAGGATTGGAAGGAAGCAGTGGTGGTCCCAAGCAGGGGGAGTCCTAGCCGCATTAGACCAGTGAGTCGTACATTGAATACTGGGGAGTTATTGGAGAGACTGTTGGGCCAGTATGTAGTTCAGGTTATGAGTGAGAAACTGGTTGCAGGATTATCAACATGGATTTAAGAAGGGTTATTCTTGGCAGACACAACTGGTTGGGTTTATGGAGGACTTAGTACGGGCAGTTGATGTGGGGAAGCAGGTAGATGCCTGCTTTGTTTATTTCGTAAAAGCATTCGCTAAGGTACCACATGGGGTGTTAACACAGAAAGTGGATGAATTACTAGTTTACAATGTTGTAGTGAAATGGATTGGAGCCTTCCTGAAGGGGTGGAGACAGATGGTAAAAGTGGGAGATTCCTGGAGCTCTTGTGGTTTATAATAATGGCAAATGTCATGGGTGTCGGAGGGAGTGGCAAAATAAAATAGTTTACAGATAGCTATGTTTTATGTGCAGAGGTAGGTAAAGGGATCAAGTTGCAGGATTACACAGGATATGATTGTGATTGGAAGGTAGCAATGAAAACAAACTTGAGAAAAACAAAGAATATTAGGTTTATGAGGAAGAAGTTTAGGAATACGTACATATAATAATGGGAAAGGCAGGAGATAGCAAAAGCTTCAGAATACAAGTACCTAGGGATACTGTAGCATAGAATTACATGTGTGGGAGCAGGAGAAGGTGCAAAGACGGGCAGCAAAATGGGTGAAGGATAGATGTCCTTGTCCATGTGAAACAGTAGGCGTATTTTAGCGGTTGAATTGGTAGCGGTACCTGTGAACAGAGCATTTTAGCGCTCTTGTTTACAAGGATGTTTGCAAACATGATGCAACCAGGCTGAGGATGTTTGCACGTTTCTGGCAACCGAGGCAAGGGGACGGTTACAGGGTTTGTTCACAGGATGTTTACCTTTACTTTTATTTCCTGTTTTACTTCGAACAAATCTGAAATCAAAACAAAACTGTATTTATGTGAAATCTGGACGAAACTTAAGTTATTTTAAAATAAAATGATGCAATATTAATTTTTCATTATATGCAGGTGCATAGTTAAATTTATTTATAATTTCTTATATTGTACACATAAAAAAAGTAGTGAAAGCAGCCTATTTTCCAATAAACGTATTTGTAAAGAAGATTTTTCCTTTATACGGTCCAATTCTATTCCTGATAAGGCAATAGCAAATACACAATTTCGTAACTCCATGGTGGTAGCCATTTATATTCACTGAATATTGCATTTTAGCGATTTCTTGTAAATGTAAACAGTTTCGGCAAATGCTTGCTAACAGCTTGGGACCAATTCAACCACTAAAATACGTCTATTCTTGGAATCTCGATCCAGTGAATCCCATGCACTAGGCTGTACAGTCTAAAGTCCAGTTTATACCAAAAAATAACAGTAACAACATTATTTACATAATTTTAGTTACAAAAATGTTATCAACAAATTCTAAGCTATGGTACACTATTTTATAGCAATGTTGATAGCAAATGTTTTATGAACATTGCTGGTAACACCGATGTTACAAACAAAGTTGTGAGAATGATGAACGGAAGTTAATAATAATGTTGATGACAAAAATGCCTACGATATTGCTAGTAGCATTTGATACCAACAACCTTTAATCTAGACTGCCTTAGAATGGGTCAGGAAAGTAATGTTATCAAGAGTGTTGGCGACGACAAAGTTATTAACGTGTTTCAAAAATTCATAATGTTTGTTGCTTGCGGTAAATATCAAGTTTAGCTACTTATCGTGTGCCGGCCAAACTGTTGATTTTAGACATATAGTTTACTAAGAAAAATGTTTCTAGTGATGTTCTAAGTAGTCCTACGTAAAATTTTTTTTTGATAGGTTAGGTCTTTTTAGGTTAGTTTAGGTTAGGGTGCTATGTTAGTTTAAGTTAAATTAGGTTAGTTTAAGTAAGATTTAGTTAATTTAGTTTAAGTTAGATTAGGTTATTTTTAGTTAGGTAACCTAACTTTACCTAACCTAATGTAAGGTTAGGTCTTGTTAGGTTACCTAACTTAACCTATCCTAATCTAACTGAAACTAACCTAAATAACGTACGGCTACTTAGAACGTCACTAGAAACATTTTTCATCAATAAACTATATGTCTAAAATCAATAGTTTGGCCGGTACACTATGAGTAGCTAAACTTGACATTTACCATGTTAGCTTATTAATATAGTATCACCAAGTTTGTAATATCTAACTATGGAATTCCAAACTAAATTTAAGAGCTGTCATCTTGAAAGTGTGTTGGCTTAAATTATTTTATTGGGTTAATGAATGTGTATGATCTGATTATTAATGTGTAAATCTTAGATTTATTAACCTTAAGCGGTTTTCACAATAGAGCGATATGACGCTTAGCATCGAGCGTCAGCCAATCAGAGCCTTGACGCCAGCGTCGAGCGTCGTGAAAATTGCACTAGCGACAGACGTTTGTTTTGACGCTCATCGCTGGCGACCGATACAAAGAAGAAGAAAAGTTGTTTACATTTTAAAACTTATGCATGTATTTTATGTATTTTTCAAGTTAGAAAGAGGTAAACAACCAATTTATATTAATAAGATTTTGCTAAAAATACCGGTATTCGCACAAATTAAGCTTAAGTTTGTGCCCCGTTCCAAGGCACAAATAAACCAGACCACTGTCTATCAGACCGATGTCTGAAAACCTTGTCTAATCGGGCTAATCCCGGGGTGTGCATAGGCACAACAATTCCAAGGGGAAACACAAAAGACACGGACAAACACACACATTAAATGCAATTGGGAATGACAACATCTACTAGAAACAAACGTAATTGTGGCATATTTTCAACATGTGTATTTAACTCAGTGTCCACTGATGGCATACACATTACACAAATCGCAATAGAAACACTAGCAAAACGGGCTCAAAGCCCTTAACAAACATATGAGGGCTCATAAGCCTTAACCAAAAACACCTGAAGCAGTACACTACGGATTAAATAAATAAATCAATGCCTCGACTCTCATTTCTCACCCATCACATCAACGTCCGCTCGGCCTATTAGAAAGATAGGAAGATGAAGAAGTAAGCAAAAACTAAACACACACGGAAATATTAAACACAAAACCAACACAGGGTAGACACACGAATTACCTAACCGTAACACGGAAGAACGACCCTAAAACAAACACTTACCAAACAAAACGATCAGGTGGGCGTTGAGGTGATAGCGAGAGAGGCACAACCTACTCCTCGAAGCGGTGGGGAAAGAGTGACGAGCACAGGTCGGCGAGGCGCTAAGGCAGGAGCGGAGAAGAAGAGAGGGAAGGCCGGCCAAAGGTGGGGACACAAAGACAACCAAAGACACCCGAGCTCCGACGAAGCGGCGAGGCATGCGCACTACACAGTTCAGACGTCACAGTACAACACCGTTAGCTTACGTCACGGCCTTGGCAGAGAATTCTGACAATTCAAGGGCACACAATAGCAGAAACTGGAGATTAGTCTATTATGCTTCAAAGTCGGTGCTGTCCCAGCACAAGTTCTTTGAAAAGAAACTAATATATTTGTCTTTTCAGTAGAAAATTTAACATTTGCTTTCTGTTTTACATTTACTTATTTAAATCAATGTGAGCATACACAGCTTATTATTTCTTTTATTTTCCGTTCATGTGTCATCAAAAACCATTTGGTTACAAAGTTATTTATCTTCGTAAAAGATGGCAGCACGAGTTCGCGCTGCTTGCTGCCGGCAATATTTCGTCGCTCTATTATGAAGGCATGGCAAGAACTTGACGCTGGCGGCAAGCGTCGGGCGTATTGCGCCGCTGTATTGTGAAAACTGCTTTAGGCGTTGTAATACTTACTGTATGTATATTAGTATGTACATGGTGAATTGTGCTGTCTGTCAAAATGTTTCATTTAAAGTTTTTTTTTTTCTATGACCTACTGAAAATATGTACAAGTATAATTTTTATACTGTGTAACTGTAGTCAACTGGATGAAATATATAAATCAAAAACCAAAGCAAATACAAAAAAAAATCTTTCACACAGTTTGTTTGCAAGGTTTGTACTATCTCTTCAATTTTTATTTTTCAAGTAAATTATTATCTGGTTTCGGCTAATAAGTTCTTTGACGAAAATTCTGTTAGGCCTAAGTATGTAATCAGCTTAAACATTTTGTTTTTAGCTTTAATGAACAATACAATTAAGTAAAACTAATTTAAGCAATACTGAAAGACAAAGTTCTGATATCTGCTTTCGTTTAGGCTAAAAAATAAGTCACAACAGTAATACGAACGAGGGACTGTACCTTAAGTTGACATCACGGCCAAACATTTATAATATTTTGTTTCATAAAACTCCCACTTTAAACGTAATTTTAGCAAACGTTATTAATGACAAAAACAGCCAGATTTCCCAGGTTATACACATTTTGGTTTTCCATCATCAATTTCATAATCACCAACATTACCCCAACCACATTCTTGATTTCAGACAGACACTTCTCCTATGGATGAAATCTCATGTTTTATCTGGAGTAACTATAATGATTAATAGGTATGTGATAATAATAATTGCTTCACAAATTGCCTATTGATATTATTCTAATGAATGCATGCTATGTGGACTGTTTCATATTTTAAAGTGTGATAAGATACATAATTTGAACCGTAATTTTATACCAATTCCAATGATATCAATTGAAAAAGTGTAAAATATAATATTCTAGTAATCAAATTTATGAAGTAGTACATCTCTCGAACTTCGTAATGCTGCTGAGATCTGGCAACAGCGCTCGCCATAAACCCTGTACTGCGATGTAAGGTTGTACACTCTATAGAGTTAGATATATGATGCGTGGATTCGGAGTTAAGAAAACTTAAATTAATTCTTAACTTTTAGGGAGTTGTGGTAGCCTGTTATGTTAACCTAAATTTCATCACACAGTTTCTGAGAAATTTGATGGAGATTCCTTTCGGTTTGACATGTAAGTTCTAGGAGCATTTACTTCCAAAATTGGTGTGGTTTGTATCAATGCCAGATAGCATTTTTATGGCAGAAAATTGAATTTCTGTTAATAATGCATGTATGTAAATTAATTAGGCTATAAAGGTTAGCTGAATTTTTGTGTATTAAATTTTAACTAAACTGGTGAGAAATTATTAAGTTATAGGTATGTAATTTGAAAGCAGTATTCATTTAGAACTATCTCATCCATAGCAGTAGAATGAATTCCTATATAACTTTTTCATAACCATCCCTTCCCTTAAACTATGAGTCTCCTGATACTATAACTGACAATTACGTGACATGTTTAGCGACTAGTTAGTAATTGTAATTCCCATTGAAAGTTACAGCTTCTGGAAATTTAAAAGTTAGTTCCTCCAAATAAAGGAATTATTCTATCCTCGTAACAAGTAATTGTCTACTTCAATACAAGAATTTTTTAAAACTGTAATAGTTGAGTGATTTATAGAAAGGGTTGTAAAATAAACATTGTCCACATTTCAGTAAGACTAGAATAAGCAACTTTTTTTTTGTTTTCTTTTTGCGTAGAGTATCACATCATACAATTTTGTGGTTAAAAAACTTTGTTGTAATCAACTGAAGTAATATTATAGCAAAATAATGGTTTGTTCACAGTTGTATTTTTTTTTCCGACACAAAGTCTATAATTTTATTCCAGATGATAAGTGGTACAGTGTGGGGCCGAGCACACTGAACAACCACAAGCCAACAGCATACAGTGGTAGTGGGAAGGGGCCTGGGCTTGGTGGTAGCAATGCCAAACGCCCACCTATCCACATCAATAATCTGGGAACCACACCGTGGACCACAAGTGGAAGCACTGGTCAAAGTGGAACCAGCATCTTCAGTGAGAAAAATGTTGCCAAAGGTGCTGGAGGTGGCTCAAAGAACTGCAAGTCGTCTGTTGATGAGAAAAAAGGTAACTGTAACCTAAATTATCATACGTGGTATTGCATATTACAAGCACTAAAAAGGGTTTTTAGTGTCTGACCTGCTTATTTTGTAGAATAGCGTGTCAGTGTTTCGTGTATCATTCACTGTTCTGCGGTCGTAGGACTGTGTGAAATTAGGGTGTCTTATGACAGGTAAACAAAGAAACTAGGGACTGTACATTTCTTTTCATTTGTAGAAAAAACCTTGGTCTTCGGGATCCTCCTTATACAATATTTTATTTATCAGGTTTGCTACAGGTCTGGAAAACAGGGAAAAGTCAGGGAAATTGCTTCTGGTGACTGGAAATTCAAAATTGTAGAACTGAGCCGTTAATGGCCCAATATACTCTCTACTCAGCTGAAGGCCTAAAAAAAAAACACTCCGAAGGCTTAACCCCACGGAAAAGCTCACACAAACAGGGCAAGACTCTGCAACACTCCTACCTATCCTTATAGATGTAGGTTGCAAGGGTAAAGTAACTGCATTCTTGAACAAAGAAAAACTCGGGCAAAATCACTAATCACCACTTTATATTCAGGTACTTTTCTTTACATGTACAAGATGTTACAATGTTAAGCCTACATCCATACGGGTGCTAAATGCACACAGTTCAATTTTACACCCTCTCAAATCATGTCAACTGCCCACCACATACCAATAAAGGGCCAGATAATTATCACAATTACGACATAAAACGCATCGAGATTTCCACCACAAAACCATAACAACACTCATAACATTCCTAAAGGGTTTAGTTAGTCTCCAGCAATTTCAGGGAAATCAGAAGATCATAGAGACAATCTCCTTGTCTGAGGGCGACCTTTAGTTATAATCAGCTCATCGGGCCGCGCAATTCCAGGCACCTTGACATTGTTTGCCGTTATGCGGCTCTCCCGGCCTTGTTGACGGCTCCGCTTGACACACAGGGAAAAGGAGGGAAGCTAAAGTTAGCTATTTTGCCCTAGTTGGATGGACCTTCAGGGCGACGATTCGGGTCGGCTCAGAAACAAGCAGGGGAGACTCACCCATTTCACGTCGTAAATGCAGTCAATTATGCGGACTCACCACACGGCCGCAACGTCCCACGGCATTGCACTTTCCCACCTTGGCAAACGAAGCAGAGCGCACACAGGAAGTCCTGCTTACCGTCCAGCAGCACTCGTTAATCCCTTTTTCAAACTGAGGGTGGCATCCCCTCACCGACCCTTCCTAGTCCACGCCCGACACAAGAGTGAGCTTTCATTGCTTGAGCGGCCGCCAGCTCGACTTGCCGACGCACGTGCCCCTACCGCCAGTCAACGGAACCAGACCACCCCCTCCCCTCCCGGGCCTACCCCTCCATGGCCAGTGGAGTGGGAGGTCCGAAGAGGAAAGGGAATGCGCCGGCACCGTCAACTGGGGCTTCCACCATTTACCATTCAAGCCGAAAGCCTCCAGACTACTGGAAACCCAAGAAAAAACCCTCTAGGGACCCAAGACCCAACCTGGACTCAGAAATCAACGTAAAACTCTCCTAAAGGAGGCCCTGTAATTAAGGGTGATCGCACAGAACAAACTTTAGGCTTAACAATATGAGTGTTCAGGCTTTTGTGGTTGTTATCTAGTTGACTAACTTTACTTCTGTGCCGTGTTTGCATCAGTATACCTGCAGGCTTAGATTTAATATTGGACAGTTGCACAACCATTCACTTTACGAAAATGAAATCTTAGGAATTAATTTTAAAAATAGTTCCAGTTAGTTATAACTTATTACAGTTTTATGGATTGTGGTAACTGAGTGTGTCGAACACAAGTAACTGTCTATAGTACATTCATAAAAATTTTTTTTAAAACAGTCATACAAATTTAATTTATTTGATCATTCTAAGTTAAATTATCAAGATTTTTAACTCCACAAAAAAACTTGAAATTCATAGTTTTAGTCTGGAAAACCTGGAAAAATAAGGGAAATTTGATCTACAAATTCTGTAGCAACCCTGTTTATACTCTACCTTCTCTAGTACTAGATGAAATTTCGTCAAAATATATTATTTACTAAAGATATTCAAAGTAGTTTTTGACAACTAGAACACCTTTAACAAGAGTAAGATCTGGTGCTTCGAGGCACACCGATCATTGTCCGGCATGATATGTTCTAGTTTAATTGAATAGTTTTTTCCATTTGTAGCCATCAAAACGGTTATAATTGATGCTGCTGCGATATACACACACACACACACACACACACACAGACACACAGACACACACACTCACACAGATATATATACATATATAAGGCGAATACAGAGGAGTGGCTCTGAAGTGGTGGCATGTGTCATCTGGCTTGATATTGGTTTTGGAACTGTGGAATAAGAAATAAATTGACTTTTATAAATCTGTATAGAGGCATGAATGGTAATGAATACTTAAATTTGTTATGTATTATTTAGGACAAAAGTTTTGAAGGCAGTGGCGAATAATGGATGTGTACCAAGGGAAGCCGTTCTTAGCAATGATTATATTGTGAGTAGCCCTAAGTTACCTGTGAAAACTTTAGACTGGTAAGGTAAACCACCTGGGATCAGATAGGGCAACTTAAAAGAGTGCAGAGAAATATTCCTTGAATGTATTGTGTTTCTAGCACATAAATATCTGTGGGCTCCGCACTTTTGCGTGCAGCAGTTGGCGCCACTGGTATAGTATCGCCACTACAAAGCAACAGATTTTTTTGCGATGGCCCGCGCAGTTTCCGAAAGGAATAAGTTAGCCTTTCCTAGCACGAAAACAGCAACCAAGTTAATTTCTTAAGCTTTGTATTGTGTAATATGTATTTGTTTTGAATTTTGTTTGGTTTATTAGCTCCAGAAAAGTTTGCTTAAGAACATGGATGCTATGTTTGTGAAAAAAAATTTGTTTTGAAAATATTTAAAACGGGTATCGGATCGAGGAATACGAACGTAGGAATATTACCATTAATCAAATAGTTAAAAATAATGTTAATGACATATTTGAAATAGAGTAGATGCCCGATTATCTGCAGTAACCATGGGGAAGAACACAGTGGATAATAAAAAATCATGGGTGATCTGCAACTGTAGTAAAACGTGTTTTTAAACTTTATTTTCTATGTTAGAAGCAACCTTTAAGTGGAGCGACAACTAGGGCTGGCAGGTACTCTCAATAGCCCTACAAACACGTCCAAAAAACATGACAGTCATCCATTTATTCTTACACCCTCATCATACTATCAAGTCTGTGACAACAATGCAGTCGCTGTTTCTCTCTCCGGCTCCCCTGTTACTTATTCTCCTTCGTCCATCATTCACTTCTGGATCTGCTGCTGCTGGTGCTGCTGCTTTGTCCCCCCACTTCCCTTGTTGTATACTTGCATTTGTAAATAACACTTGTATTAATACATAACAGACTAGCTAAGGATGAAGACAAGGAGCTATTTTTTTTTTCTTACATCCACATCATTTCTTCAACTACAGAATTGAAATCAGTACGGATGGGTGAAATGAATAACTTGGCATTTACAACAAAGTTTATAATTGACTGGCTTGGCTTCCGGGCTGGGGCCGCGTCTTCGTGGTTGCAGGAACCGACGTTTCGCCGTACATTTCAGCAGGCATCATCAGGGTCTCACTGTAGACTGAAGGCCAGGAGTAGAGAGGGCCGCTATATATAGGGGGTTTCAGGGGGCCTGGCCTGTGATTGGCTGCTGAGGCGGCCAATGGGAGTGAGGCATGTTCTCATTGGCTGTCCTGACAGCCAAT
>PNEQ01062609.1:0-30382 GCA_003012365.1 Medauroidea extradentata | reverse complement strand
TTCATTACAAGATTACGTTTAGAACGTTCTGCGTTTTGAGCATACGTATATTGAAAATTGCGTACAAGTTATACAATACAAATAATAAAAACTGCTCAGTGTTGATCAATTTATTCTTCAATACACCAGTAACTTTACTGTCCATCCCATGTAAAAATTCCGTATTTTGACAGCCGATGCTACCAATATTTTTAACATGTGCCTGACACGTGGCAACCATTTAAAACAACAGGACGTGACCATATGACCTGATGATGCAGTAGTGGCAGCCCTGATCAACAAATCGGTTAACTTCCATCGCTGACATTGAAAGTATTGCGTATTGTACGTGAAAAGTAAGTAAGCATTTTGGAGGAAACGTAATATATTAACACGGCTTCGTATCCAGCATTAGTCAGTTAACTATTTTATTCTATTCAAATCGTGTAACTTTATAGCTAATTTACTAACAACCGTACCGTTATCAGTCGACCTGTAACCAAAACAAAGCACGGCCATTTGCGAGTGTGAAAAGTGACCGCGTTCGTGTGTGTTTGAGATTCTTATAATATGGTACTTTATTATTCTGTGCGTAAATTGTAATGTGGGGGTTATAAAACCCAGCCTGTGATCGCCAATTAGATATGACGACCGGCAACCAAAACAAAGAGCGGCCATTTGTGTTACGAGTGTTTGAGCTTCTCGTGTGTTCGGCACGTTTGAGTTTCTTGTACGGTGTTATTTTAATATTTTGTGCATGCATGTAATTGTAATATATTGCAATGCAGGGATTAAAATTAAATGATATCTTTAACATAGGATACACAAGTTCCGGCCTAGTGTGTAGGTCACTGACTACGAGATAAATTGTGTGATAAAAACACAAACACAAAGCTTTTGAGCAAAACGAAACAATAGAAATTACCTTCATTAACATGAACTTATAATTACATAAGACTCATAATGTAACCAGTTTCCGAAGTACCAGTGACAAGTTTGTGTGGCAGAAGGAGACAACTGTAGTTCACGTATTTTCCGCGGACACAGGTTTGTCCAGCTGTATGTACATGCATGCGCTGTTGTTGAATTGATTCAAGCTAAACCTAGCGACGGCCTCTACACTACTATTCACTCTGGCTTGTTGACGTTTCGCACTTCGCCAAATTAGCAAAAAAAAAAAAAAACAGCAACTTCGGACCCAAAAAAATCTTTTTTCCGTCTTGTGATGACATCGCACCTTTAGTGTGTTACTAAGGAAGGTATGGAGATTATTTTTCCTCTCTATTATAGGTCTTTAAAGTTATTATTTCCAAATGACCATTTCAATACATAATTACCGAATTTTTTAAAGTAATTATATCTCTACTAAAAACCATTAACATGTTACTGTAAGTGTAACACAATATATAGGTCAAGTAATAAAGAGCTGTATGAGTTGAACACATTAAATTTTAGTAGAAATGATTAATATAGGTGCGTCAATATGGTAGCATATAAAAGGATATAGAACATCTTCATTCAAGCCGAAAAGGAAATCGCTGAAAATATCTTTGTACAACATTCGTTAACCATATTGCAAATGAAAAAAATATTTGTTTGTGCTAAACCAGCAGCAATATGCATTCGGATCTGTTTAGAGTACAATAGAGGGAGGGAACTTTAATTCAAAGTATAACTCATTTTTATCAATGACATATTCAGACCATTCTTGAAATCATTCGTTCGCAGATTGTTGAATGATATGCATCATAAAACGTATATACGTATACTAGACACTGAAAATACGTTTCGGAGTTATACAAATCAGAGCACCTTAGGTGTAAAGAATGTTGTACGTAGTTCAAATAGTATAGATTGAACATAGCAGCTCCTATAAAAAGTATTGTAAAAAAAAACACCACATTAGAATTATTTTGCATATATTTTTCACGGTACATCTGTATACTAATTACGATTCGTGAGATTTTACCAAACAAATATACAAAGACATTGAAATAAACACAATTAAGCTAATCTAATGGTTCATTCAAATAAAAAAACTTGCGCTTTTTTGAAATTGTAAATATAATCACAAAAAATACTATTAATTTGCGTGTATAGCTTTATTTTCTTATCTTGTTCATTTCTAACGCGAAAGAATTCATCGAACTTGCTAACTGTCCACAAATGTTAAATTTATCATCATGTACTTACTCTTTGCCTGATCTCTTTCAAGAATAGTCTGACTTATCTTTAATCAAAGGTATAACATAACTACTACCATGCCACTAACAAAATCGTTTAAGAATAATAATTTATGGAATTAGCCCCAGAGCATAAAAATACACGTAGACTTGTATTTTCTTTTGAATATCGCCAACTTTTTTCTGCGACAATGTACATGAAAACGAAGTCTTCAGTTCAACTAAGGTTAATTCTACTACAGGATAGAGAGAAAATACCTTTTCTTATGGGAGAGCTTGGCACAAGGAAAATTACGGCCACTAGTTTCGCTTCAATCGTTATGTACCAGATAAATACAAAATCGTAGTAAAATGAAATTAAAATAAACCTTGATGATAAAACTATTTTAACTTAAATTTAAAGTGAAAAGAAACCGATTTCACGTTTAATTTTCAACTTAATGCAACTTAAAATTTAGGAATGCTCTGTGATTGGTCAGTTTGTTGCACTACCGATGCCAGCGTTCAAGCGGCAGAAATTTTTCCTGAGGCAAACTTATAACATTGATCTTTCTAACCTGTAGTAGGATTAACCTTAGTTCAACTCAGAGACCGTGTCCGAAACGACTATTTCGGTTACTACATCAACCACGTGACCAGGTTAGTGCAGTAAATATTTGAGGATTTAGGGAATTAAATTTACTGAGGTGAAGTAGTATGCAAAATTCCCAAATACCTCCGTAAATTCGTCGGCTGCTGTTTACTTACGTTTTATACTCCGCTTTTAGGCTGAGAAACATATACATATCCATTACAATAGTAATAACGTAAATTAAAAGCCCGTAGTGTTATTTTGTATGTGGAAAAAAATATATTTTTTAATTTAGTAATAAATTTTGTATTTTCTAAATAAATCAACCCTAAAACAAAATAAATATTATAGTAGAATCCGTAATTTAGGTTGTGAAAGAAACAGCTTATTAGTTTATATATAATAACGAATAGACAATATTTTCAATAGTGGAAAAAAAAAAAAAAGACACCGAAATACCAACAAGTCTATAGCTTCCAACTTTGCCGCACGCAGCACTGTTTCATTACGTTCGAATCTATCCACTCCAAATTCCCAAACCCTAGATATGTTAAAGTTTCGCTTCGGAGACACGGCTAGACACGTAATGGAATTCTTCGTTTGTTGGCCAGACTGTTTGCACTACACCTCCATGTAGCAGCAGTTTGAGAGAGGAATTGCCCGGTTATCGGCACGCACAACAATCTTCGCGCGTATCATGTCACACCTTGCTTGCTCTTGGACTCCAGTAGAAGAAGTGTCTAACGACCATCCAAGAAAATATACAAAGTTTGCTGGATTGTCCTTACCTTACCCGTAAGCCTTAAGTGGAAACCGTGACAGTATCCTGTTGGTTTCGAAATATAATATAATATTATCTTAAAACACTATTCATCCCGTTTCATCATTTTTCATCATCTTTGGTTTCAAATTTCAGAAAATAATTTGACTACGTCTCAGGTGTTAAAGTGAGCGTTAAACGTAAGCAAAAATCGTGTCGATATCTAGAAGATTAGTTGAAGCGATATAGATCTATCACGAATCGATAACACATTTTACCCTTTTTTTTACCTCTTTTGTGTAAAATTTCGAAAACATTATATAATAAGGGCACTGATTTTCTCCACATCAAACCACCAATCATGCTTAATTTCATTATTTAGTGATTTATGCTGTCAGCTTACCGATGTGGCGAAAAACTTTCTTTTCGCGAAAAAGAACCAGTTTTCGTTGCAAGTGAAAAAAAAAATATTAAAAAAACAGTTGTAATACTAGTACGCCAAACTTTTGAGAAGAGAAAACGTATGTTAACAGAAAAGTAATAAGCATGTATTTAATAGTTTCACGTCTTAACACTGGGTTATAGGTTGCACACTTTTGTTATTAGCGTTAAGAGTGCATGGTATATAATTCAGCACTAAAACATCAGTTTACAATTGTACGTTTCTCAAAGACAATTTGCAAAAAATAATAAAAACAGCAGTCCCAGACATAAGTGTTTGCCAGCGTGAGCAAACACTTTTCTCGATTAACGCATACCTAAATCACAATCTCTGATGCCGAAATATCGTCCTTTTAATTGCGGCGCAAGAGATCACGCTTAGCAAATGCATCATTCCGGGTAAATGTTTGATCAAAAAGTTGGAAAATATAGGTAATTAACAAGGATTGCTGTTTCGTAGTTTTTCTATATAGACTTTCATAAAGTGTAGATCTTAACTGAAAAAAATCAGCGCTTATTTATCTTAAGTTGTCCTGTATTGTCTTGCTTGTATTTGCTGGACTTCAGGGCACGTAGGGTTCAAATACGCAGAAGTGTTTGCCCCTAATACTTTGCAGGGAGTTATTTCTGGACACGTGTTCACTGACGATAAGTCCTTATTTTTGCGTTATATACCACCTATTCAATGTAATACAAGTGTTTTCGAACATTCTGTACTACATGGTTTCAAATTAAATATACTGACTCGATGGTAACAGAAGTTCTATTCGTGGTACAGAAATTTTAAAAGGAACTTTTGCACCAGAAATAAAGTTATGTTGGCAACTGTTCAATAGTGTGCAGATGTGTAGTGTTTTCACTGGTTAGATGTGACGTTTTAATGATTACGTATGTGAGGTTGCAAGTAAGGGTTCAAATGAAACAGTGGAACGACCACAGTCAGGGGCGGAACCAAAGTTGCTTATTTTCAAACTCAGCCAGTAACGTGTTGTTTGCAAGCTTTCGTCATCCTGCCGTTCCACACAAGCAACTTTGCCTCCCCTTCATTCACTGTATGTCGTGTCACCAGAGAGAAACTACTGCTGTAAACTAATAGTCATTCTACAGAAAGCAGTCCTTGAAGTAGACGTCGACTAGTGTTCTACAGTTCTCAAGGTTTTCACTTTGTTTTGAGATGTTTTTATTTAAAACTGAAAATACTGAGACCACCGAGACCTTTCTGTGGCCAAGTCATGATCACAGAAAAGCAACAGCAGAAACAATGGACTTAATCACTGCTCCCATGGTTATTTCTTTAGTTTTCCATAATCTAATCTAGGGAGTGCCAACCATATCAACAACCATTTTTTTTTGTGTCTGAAACCTTCTAGTTTGTGTGTTAAACAACATGCATTAATTTATGATAGAAATATTTGTGTATGTTCTTTTATTTGTCTTTATGTTTTTTCTGAATAAATAGATGAATACTTAACAAACACTTTAAAAATTTACTCAGGACTGCCGAAGCATGACTAGATATGCAATAAATATTAAATACAACTGATAACTATAGCATCTTTCAAAACCCAATGATATCGTAAATATCACAATTTTTTTTATAAAAACAGGTACATATAATTGCCTAAGCATGACTAGATATACACTAAATATTCTATACAGCTGGTAACAACAGCATATAGCAGAATCCGATAAATATCTCCAGTACAATATTATTTTCATGAAAAATCGTAACAATATAATTTTCAATATGTTTCAATTTTAGGAACACGCAAACATTTCCCTACCCACATTTAACGATCTTTGGGAAAACCATAACCTTCATGATCAACACAATTTTTTATTTAATTTCCTTGCAAATATGATCAAAATTGAGACAGGCGCAACAAAACCTACAGTAAAAAACTTAACTTCCTACCGTCTATCAAATGGCATAACTAGAAAGCTTCAGGAATAAATATAGTTTAACAAATCTTAATGTCAAATTATTAGTATCATTACGCAACATAAAACGCCTGACATCTTAGCCACTTATGGCCTAACAATACTTAACTTAAACTAGCAGCATCAATCCCCAAGCCTGTCTACCGAACCCAGAAAAAAAAACCGTCCTATATAGTCGTTCCCTCTCCTCTATTTTCTCAAGAAGGTTGTGGGATCCAGATTTAAAGGAACGTCTGTTGAAAAACCATGTCGCTCATCGGTGATTGGAGCTCAGATGCCCGAAAGCTTCTCTAACATCATCTAGCAACACTGTTAAGTTCCCTTCATCTGCTGCATGACTTTTTCCCCTCTCTGCCGACATCACAGCACTCGCTTAACTACGTTGTTATCAAAATTGAAGTAATTTTTCAACGTCTGTTCACAACTTACATCATGGAAATCCATGCCATCGCACACAAATACCAGGTAAATCTCTAATAAACAATAAATATATACGCTACGTGAAAATATGTCCATTTGATTTCCACTCGGGAAAATAATGCGTCATAAACAGAAACGTTGTCTGCAACCCGATGTCAAGTATACAACGTCACAATACATTTGGTTGACATCAATAGATATTTTATTTTCTTATTTCCTTTTAGCGTAAAATTTGGCACTGGTCTGAACTTTTATTGGAATTAACACGGACCAAAAATTGCGTGTGTAAGAATTAAGAATATGTGTATAGTAATGAAATCTTCACAAAGGTTAATATGTAAAGACAACGTGAATTTAGATTTAGGACTGTAAATTGTAGAGCTCATTATTTTTTTAATATCTTGAACTGTGTACCAAATGAGGGGTCTAAATCTCAAGAAATGTAAGTTTCATACGTTTACTTTTGAGAAAAAAAAAGTGTAATAAAATTATTCAGTGTCTGTTATGTGTGTAACATTACATTCTTGACAAACTGAGAGGCATAAAAATCATGAAGGTATTGCAAGATAAACGTCAATTCAATGACAATTTTGTACTGGATGTTGCATTAATACATTTACAGGTCTAAACTCTAAGTACTACCTTAGAGCGCAACTTACAAAATTCAGTCAAATGTTAATACATATATGAACAATATTCTGACTTCCAGTTCAGGAAACTTTCGTTCAGTTCCTCCAGCTTGTCGCGACTTGTTGATGGAAGCATACCATTAAGCCAACAAGAATATTGTAGAAAAATATGAAAAATCTACTGATTTTAATTTGGCGCCAAATTATCGTCTTTAAAAATGTACTTTGACTTTCAGATAGTGCGTAAAGATTTTTTACAATGTTGCAATTAATTTGGTTACTATCAATAGCATTGGTTATAAAATGATTTTAGAGTTATGAATTGAACACGTTTCTGTGTCTCGGTTATTAGCCTTTCTACAAATTACAATTATTCCAAAATTTAAGCTACCTTCAGTAAACAACCTGAAGAAATTTAAAGTTTGTCAACTAAAAAATAAAGTCACGGTAAGAATAACATAAATCATAATTGGACAGTATGTCACTAGTTTTGGCTCCCTGCATTATCGAGAAAATCCACACAAAATCAGCGATGGAAAAAATGTGACTATTAGCTTCCTTTTATTAAATAGTAATGAAATATTTTGGTATTCGCATATTCCATACACACCTTGCGCTTTAGACTTCTCAAATTACATTTGAAAAAAAAAAAATATATATTGTGAACGTTCTTGATTTCGTTGTTCCAAAATTACAATGCAATTATTTTTTTAAATCGCACTTTACATAAGACACTTATTTTTTTTACATCAAACAATTCTTGCATCTTGCAATAAAACGATTCAATATAGCTCCCCATTCTTCTTCACATACTTTAGCACGATTGGAGTTTAAAAGTAAAATTATAATCTAGATCGCAAAAGCGAATTGTCTAGAACATTTCTCTCCATTTTCTACTCATTTATGCATGGTGCGTTTAGGGTAAATTTGTTATCATTACTGTTCAAATTTCAGTAGTTATTGAATTGTGATTCTAGACATAGTAGTGATAAACAACATGTGAGGGAAGTTGGCCTTACGTCTAGTCGACAGGGAGTCATTACAGAATGTGATACACAACTTGACATAATGGCAGGAACTGTGGGAGGAATTAACCGTGGCCTTAATTAGAATATGCCTCAAGCGATTTAAAAAAAAAAATGAAATTGGTCGCTCGGAGCAAGGAATCGAACCTAGATCTTTCCGAACGCGAGTTCAAAACGTTACCGTTGTGCCAAGGAACGATAGAAAATGGAGTACCGATACCTGTGACGTTATCAAAATTAACCATGCACACATTTGTCGGTGAACTCGGACATATATTACCTGTCCATATTCAGACGATCAGAACATACAGTTTCGAAAATTTTAGGGGTATGTAAAAGCTTGCGACGTTGTAACGTTTTTCCACTTTATAACATACGAAATTCGAGTGAAGCGCACGTAACTGATCACTATACTTCACATTTTCCCGTATCCAGTTGTTGAAGGCCAGCGAAATAACTTCGTAAAAATATGAAGTCAACCAGCTATCACGTTTGTTGGTCTGATCAAAGTCACAAGTGAGCGATCACAGAGTTGATAATTGACCAGTTATGGTGTTGTAATTTATATGTGGACTGATATAAAATATTTGTTTACATCTAATAATATCTTTTGAAATAAACTTTGTTTCTAAAATTGGGGTTTGTGATATATTTCCAGCTGGGGGAAAAATTACGACATAATTTATATTAACTTTTGAAAAGTAAACGAACATGTTTAAATTTCCAAGACTTTACGAGGGTTGTGTACATGAATATAATTTATAATTAAAAATCAGGGAAGCCTATGTTTACAAAAAAGCATTATCCAGTTTGCTAAACATAAAAAAAAAATTCCTTTTCAAGTAAAAAAGTTTGTAACGTAAAGTCCGCCAGTCACAAGGCGTTCTTTATCGAAGAAGGGATGGCGAAAGTAAAGAAAGGAGACGCACAACTCGGTAAATTTAAAGGTTCCTCCATATCTGTGTGGAATAATCTTAGCGAAGTACCCGTACTGTGAAACCAAGATTTCAAAGAGCAAATTTGGATGTAATGAATAAGATAAATTTACTTTCGACGAATTTCTATTATACGCTTAACTCAGCCATACTACCACTTTTAATCATTAACTTGTACAATTAGCAATCTCGTCCAACTGTAAGTACGTGCAACTTATATAAGAATGGTTGTCAGACTTTACATTTCGTCCACAATGTTCTGATTTGAGATCCTAGTTAAATCATGCGCATGTGTGTATATCGCATTAATAACGCAATACCAACACAACTATAAAATAAACATTTTTGAGTTACGTAAGTAGTGAAATCGAGGATACTTTTCTCTACTTAATGCAACACTGACATAACCAAGAAATGCATTCGAAATATTTAATAAAAAGTTTGGTTTTAAGTACATTTTCCAAGTAACAGTAATGATCAGTGCAAGACTAACATTTCTACTATTTATGCAGCACGAGGTTAAACAGCGGTACATATTTTTCAGTTTAATACCAACATGTGTTGTGTTATGTTTATATTACACTGTAATCATCCAAAAACCAGAAAGTTTGAATGTGTGATAACTGCATTTATCTCAAAATGATATATTTTTAGTTATGTTGGTATTGCATTGGGGGTGCGATATATATATATATATATATATATATATATATATATATATATATATATATATATACACACACACACACACACACACACACACACACACACACACACACCACACACACACTCAAACTTAAAATCTGAATTAGTGAATATTCACTGATACACGCCGATGGATTGAGCAGTTTCAACAAATTGAATCATTGAGAAACTATTGTCAAATCGGAGACTATTTACTGATTCCGATAAAGAGTGCCAACATTCCACTAGTTGATTAGTGAATGTCCGCAGATTTTCAGTAATTTTTCACTGATTAAATAAGTGAAAACTGTTCTTTGAAGACAACCGGGAAAAACGGTAGCTACATATTCACCGATTAATTTGTGAGATTTTGGCACTCTTAAAGGAAATCAGTGAATATACACTAATAAAACAGTGACTATTTTCAATGATTCAAATTGTTGAAACTGTCCCATTATTCATCAGCGTTAATCAGCGAATATTCACTAATAAATGTTTAGAAAAAACGTGTACACACTATTATCAATTCATGTTTTAGTATGTATAATATATGGTAAAGTGGTCGCCTGAGTTGACATAATTAGCGGTTCAAGGTGTGGCAGTGTGAAAGCGTTAAGAGTGACAAAACACGCACAACATGACTCGCAACTGTCCTCTAAATGGAGCTTTCTGAAATGGCGTGCAGTTTTTCTCCGGTAGGCTCGTCGTTATGAGACTTAAAATGGTAAGCGTAACATTTTATGTCATAATATTACAGTTAAATGGGCATTTTACACGACTACATTTTCTTTAAGATACTTCACCGAGATTTTCTTATCTCAAATATACAGCAAAGACAAAAAGTTTTGTCATTTTAACTCCTACAAAATATATTTTAAGGTGACTGTAGGGCAGGCCTTCTCAACAGGCAAACCATGAGCCAGATGCGGTTCGCAATATAATTGTGCCAGCCCACCATTAAAACTTCAGAACTCAGGATAATTTTTTTTTTAATAATTCAAAATAATTTTCTTAAATGTAAGTTCAGTCAATGAAATTTGAATGCATGACAGTGATTTGTTATTTATACGTTATATTAAAATGAAGTTCTGTGAAATAATATTGTGCTATACTTATAATTAACGCATTTTACTATTTACTTTTGACCCACTAGTATTTTAAGAAGTCGTAAAAATTACTCAAGTGCCCCGAAGAAAATTTTTAGAAGCCCGGGTATAGGACCAGAAATGTGTACATACACTTGCAACGTTCTTTGAATGCAATTCCTTAGCAGGCATAACTACGCACTTTAAAACACATTTCGATTAAACCTCCATTGGCCGGATATCTACACACTCCTCGGGGGCCTTGGCTGACGACCAACGTAAGTTAAATAATTCTGAGAAAAGACAGGCATTATCTATGAGTAAATATGGCGACGATGGGATGTGAGTTTATTGTCCCGCTGTGACATAAACGGCAACAGAAAGGGAACAAGTTATTCCGTGCGACTGAATGTGTTCGCGCTGATACTACACAAAGAGCGTTAAACTAACTAACAATCAGTTCCAAGTACTTGTATCTGACAAATGTAAGTAATTGTCACGTGGCAGACAACAGAGCAGTAGTGAAGAATCACGATAGTGAGAAAGTAATCCAAACTAAAATTAAAGTGATTATACACGAACTGAAAACAATAGTGTTAAATGGAAAGAATGACCTGGAGGATATAAAATCTTTAATGGCGTTTTTCAATAAAACATTTGAAGAATTGAAATTACTTTGATCGCAACTGCACGCCTCAATTGAGATTGCTACGAAAACAACCTCCAACTCTCTGAAGAATTAAAAAAGAGTACGAGTGCACAGGTCCAAACAAAGGAAAATTTGGAAGCGTTGCAGGAAAATATGTGTCGGAACAACGTAGAAAAACATATTGTCCCTGAAGAAGAGGGCAAGGATGTATGTGTAAATGTATATGAAATTGCAGCTTTCTTAAATGTCGTACTAATAAATCTGAAGTTGACATTGTTCACAAATTACCATGTCTGAAATCGGAGATGTTTAAAAGCTGATGACAGTCAAATTTGTAAATTGATGGAAAAAGAAAGAACTGATTAAGGAAAGAAAGGAAAAGAAATCAGTCACGATTAAGGATACTAATATACATGAGAAAATACGTAACAAATACACACATATACACACACACACCTCATAGCAACAAACCAATTTCTACACAAGAGACCTAGAGATTTAAAACCAAACATATGAACGCGAGAAGGCCAATTCTTCGTTAAGATTAATAACGGTACATGGGTGGTTCACGTATGATCAAAACATTCACTTCTATATCAATCCAACCCATGAACTGTGAACAACAAAATGTAAACAGATGTATCAATATGCCATAATCAACAATGAAACCTTAATAAATGAGCACAATTTCCGAATAATTTGTTTAGTCTAGTTTCTCTAATAATAATAATAATAGTCTTGTAAATGAACTTAACGGTTTCTTAACGGAAAAAGTCTAAGGAATCCGATTCTGTAGTGTCTACCATCGCCAGACGTGTAGGATAGCCGCCATTAAAAAAAATGTCTCCCGAATGGCTCTTCCAACAAAAAAATTATTATTCCTTCTAACAGGTACATTTTATAAGAAACAGTATGAAGACTAAATATAAAGAACATAAAATTTCCCGTGACATCCTTTTCTGTTTTATCAATCTACCATATTTCATTCTCAAACAGCAGAGCTTCAAATATTTCAAAAAAATAAACATATTTTTTTCTAAAATCTGTATTTCGGCTTAAATGAGCAAGAATATCAAAGAAATGGTCCATAATGTAAAAAAAAAAAAAAGAACTATATGAAAAATTTAGAGTGTCGTTTTTTCTTTAATAAGAGTTTTTTTATACATACTTAACATTAACAGGCGTGAATTGACAGATTTTAAAAATACATTCTGAATTTTTAATACCTATTTGCCAAAGTGTTGGTTAAACGTTTTTATAAAATTTTTCGTCTTAATTATATTACTTTAACATTTATTTTTAGTTTACTTGTTTTCTTATTAAAACTTTTATCTAAAAAAAGTATATAGACTCACCCTTTAAACTAAATTAGTCGGTGCCAAAATCGTTACCATCAAAAGTTACTTATCTGAATTCATGCAGCTCATCCCACTACAGTCACCACATACTGCAGTGCATGATAGTCCTTGTTTTTTTTTTTTTTTGCAGGAGCACAGCATTGTGTTACATTGACTTAATTTACACCCACACTGTATTAACTTCAAGATGTGATTTGGTGCTGGAGGTTTGGATGATTTAATAGGAGAAAGTTTATTCTCTTTCTTTACCCATCCCCACTGTAATGGATCTATTGTTATTCCCAGCCAAGTTTGAACCTGGTGGTATACCCTGATGCTGTGGAAAGAGCATGCACCAGAAGTTGGAGGCAGAATTTCTGGTTTCACATGCTTTGCCGACTCGCTCACTTTTTTTGATAAAAAGTCTAACTCTCAAATGATTGAATGTTTCTTTTGTTTTAGCACCATATACTTTAGTTAAAGCGAGCTCCACAGCTTTCACTATTTATTCATTAGTTTTCCAGACGTACTGAATACAGCTGCTTGATGGCGAAAGTCTTCAAACGTTATAGCGCATTAATGGATTCAACCTGGCTGATTGAAAATAGCCTCGATGTGGTGTCGCAACCAAGAAGAGCATGTGAAAACAATATGTGTGATGTAATGTTTTCTTCCAAACCCTCCCTAATATGTCTGATGTATTTGAAGTTTTCTTTTGCATTAGCCTTTTGTTCTGGGCAAAAGATGATACCTTAAGGAACATTTTTTTAAATGATGTAGTAGAAATAAAATGAGATCAGAGTCATCGCCCACAACTACTGTTGTACGTTCATTTGCTGACTTGACATAGTCCTGAACAATCATGAGGTCAACATCTCCTGCTGCGTGAAAAACTCTGCATCCACTTGTTTACATTTCGGGACAGGTATGTGACGAAACGTGCCTTGTTCTTACTATTGGAACAAAAATCTGCCATTTTTAAAACAACTGTTTGTGGTTGGAAAAGTACATTTTGAGAACATTTGCCTTTTTGACGCCGCAAATGAGCATGTACCTTTGTTGACAGCTTCTCACTGTAGCCATAAAAACAATAGAACACTTCCCATAGTTCTTCAGGTTATAGTTGATGTACATAATAAGTACTTCGTAAAAAGTGGCATTCTTTTCCCAGGGTATTCGTTGAAGTAAAGCACCCTCATAGAGAACAAAATGTAACTCTCCACTTGGAATTTCTGCACTGTTGGACCTCTTCTGTATATGTTTAGCAAGCAGAGACTTCACAGATTCTCTCATAGAACCTGAAGAATCGAATAGAGCAGCTGGAAATGTGGAAAGTTCATAAGATAATGTATCACTCAAACTGTTTTGATTTGTTTGAGCAGACACAAGGCATCTTTGTGAAATAATAACTCATGATCAATGTGGAATGACCAGCCTTCACAGTTTATCGAATGTTTGGAATGAAGGATTTTCCCTTGCTTGCTTCTTTTAAAAGAATACTCAGTCACCGAGTGTCCTATCATATCGGCCAGAATTCTTTCCCGAATTACTTCTGCATGGTCAGCATTGACATGTGCTTCAGCAGCGATTTCACTAACTACGCTCCTCAGACTAATTTCATTGCTGAAAATATCTAGTGTTCTAATAAACACTAACTCTTTGTCAGTGTCTACTTTGTCTCTCTTCTGATGTGCATATGTAATGCTGATGTGCTGTTCACTACGGACATGTGATGTTCAAGCAAATTCTTGCATAGCCGTGTTGATTTGAGAGCACACTGGTCTGGATCCAACCCAAAGCGCCCGTTGTTCTTCAGTCATGCCTAGCCCATGTGTTAAGCCACCACTTCCTTTAATTCCTTCAATATATACCTATTATGTAACAAGATCTGGTGATAGATCAGTCCAAAGTGTATTGCTTCTTTTCACAACATGGATTCCATTGCAAAACTCTTAATATATGTTGGGTGAAGATTTGCTCAATTCCGTAATTTCTTGAAGATATGCACTTTTAGCGTATGCATTATGTCTAGCAGCACCAAAGAAAGGGAGAATTTCCTTCAATGATTTAAGGTGTAGACGCCAAATACCTAAACACTCAGCCTTGATGAAATTTCTCAGTATTTCTATCATTTTCATGTATTGTAACCATAACATTGAGGTCCTGTTCTATTTTACAGATGATGTAAACGTGGATACACATTTCTCTTGATAAATCAGTGCCTCAGACTTTGAAATTGAGTCAAAATAAACTTTTCAATTGAGGAGATCAGCTACCAAGGATCGAGCCTTGCCGATATCATCTTCAGTACATGTTTTTCCGGCGATTACTGTGCAGAGAACTGCACAAACAATAAAATGGCCCCTCACAGGTCGAGCAAATCCTTTTCCAGTGATCTCGTGCTTAACAGCACTGCATGCATAAAAAATTTGAAGAATTTCTTCCAGACCTGCACCTGTCATCAAGTGACCAATGCATCCCAGGAAATTCATTTGTGTGTGAAAATCACCCAGGCATAATATGATCTGCTTAAGAGGACTGTGTGGGTGTTCATTGCTAATAATACCCAGTGTTTTTAGAAATAGTGGCTGATAAAATTTAATAATAGGTGTATGCATATACATTTTGGCCTGGTCACATATATAATGCAATGTGGAGTATATGCAGGAAATATTAGTCAGATCCATCTCAATCATAGGCAGTACTGAGATCACTGACGTTCCTGGATGATCGCCTTTGTATATTTTTGGCAGAGGTGCAGGTGAAAATGCCCATAGTCTATCAATATGTTTTGACTTATCAGTGAAATTAGTATCATTTTCAAGTTGTACATACTTCAGTTAGGGTAGTCCAGTAGAAGTGTATGGGTAAATCTTGATGTTGATCCGGGACATGTCAACAATTTCCTTCAAGGATGTGCATTTTCTTTCTACTTTTGCAGACATTTGCACTCCAGGGTTTATCATCGCTATGGTACCCATGCCACGAAACGTTCCATGCCCATCCTGTGTGCCAATATTGTGGTAAAAATTGTCGGCATCATACTGTATAAAACTTCCAATGCTATACCCACGCAGATCATCACCAATACCTCAAGCTGAACATCGTGAAAACTGTAATACATCTGAATATGAATAAGAATAACCCATGATGTGTAGTGTATCTAATAAAAATCTTGAGCCTGTGTTAAAGTGAACAAGAACTCCAAATCCCAAGTGCAAAGGTTAGCGTGACTCTTGTGCACACATCTTGTACGATGGTTTGGTGAATAGATGCCACTTTGCTTATTTTGTCCTTACCATTAACAAGAACTTCCAAAAGTGTCCAAAGACTGTCCGGGAAATGAGAAGTGTTACTTGAACTATGAAGAATGTCTTCGACAGATGCACACTCTTGTGGTACTACTTCCATTTCTTTCATATCTGCTCTTATAAGGTGTGCTGCTTCAAGAATTAAGTCTCGTTTATTTTCTTCTGTGTCTCCAGTTCTAGCATTCTGAGAGTAGTCTCTAAGAATATTTACTGGTTTCTTTCTGAAGATAACAATATTCTTTACTCGAGAGACTGTGGTAATAACTATATCATCCTGAAAATGGTCGAGCAGTTTTTTTACATACTTATTTGAGTAAGGTAATGATGTTCCATTCTTTTGTAAATATTCTGCCGTCTTGTTGACTAAATCATCAACTGTAATCTGTTCCTCGTCATTTTCTTTCAAGTACTGAGCTACATGTAGAAATGCTTCATGGTGCTCTTTATCCTCGGGCCGTCCAGTTAATTCTGATGGTCTACTTGAGAAGTTACAAGGTATAAGTTTTCCAGTATGAAAGTTGATACTACACATTTGATGATAACAAACGTCTGCTGCATGAAGATCGGAAACAGCGGACTAAATTCATTCACGCACTTCCATAACTCATTTTTCATTACGCTCTTCACAGTCCTTCAGCAAACGCTCGTGAAAGCTTATAGTACAGGCAAAATTAGACTGGTTGTTTAAAATATGCCACTGAGTAACTTTTTCCCCGTCAAATAAACAATTTTCCTTCCACATAAATGATGGTCTTTTAGATATTACACTAGATTTAGCAAGTAACTTTGTCGACAGGATGTTAAAAGAGGCCTTTAAATGTACAAATCTTCCTCTGCATCTCTTATGGATACGTTGGCCAATGTCTTTCTGGAAATTATTTATTTTGCATTCTTTACAGACTCTGTGAATTCCTTGCACGCCTTCATTAGTCAATTTAGAACATTCTTCATTACTTAAATCTGCATTACAAAGGAAACAGTGCTCGTCATCTACATCCATCTCACCATGTTCTGCTGTATTTTCCATCTTACCAACTTCCGCATAGACAGTTTATTCCACTATTACTCTCAGTAGCTAATCAAAAATCTGTAACAAAAATGTAAATATTTGTAATATTATGTTATACACTCGTGTATTTGCACTCACACATCAATTAAGTTACATAAAATTTTCACAAAATAGCAGACAATATGTACTGTTAGTTAAAGTACTCTAGATATGTTACTATAAATACTAAAAGTTTAAAACAAAAATATTCTTAAAGAAAAGACACTCTACATTTTTCATTCTGTTCATTTTTTTAAATGGACAGTTTCTTTAATATTTTTGCTCATTTAAGCCGAAATACAGATTAGAGGTAGTGATGTTTATTTTTCGGAAATATGTGAAGCTCTGCAGTTTGAGAATGAAATATGGTAGATGGATGAAACAAAAAGCAACCTACAGGAAATTTTATGTTCTTTATGTTTTGTCTTCATGCTTTTTTCTATCAAATGTAACGGATAGGAGGAATTAATTATTATTTTTTGTTGAAAGTGTCATTTGGTTGCCATATTATCAAAATGGCGGCTACCCTACACGTATGGCGATGTTAGACACTTCAGAATAGGTTTCCTTAAGAAACCACTGTGTTTATTTCTGTTGCAATTAGTTCCCCATATGGTTATAAATTTGCATAACTTTACTAGACTAAATACCTACGACAGTGAAACTATTTCAAAGCGAAGCCAAAAACTGTACCTGTACTGTTTCTATGGTAGAAATTTTGATACTGAAATATCAGCACGATTATAAATAAATTGGAATTTCAACGAAATATTGTATAACATAGCTATCTATTTGCCATACATAGGCCTATTCTTATATTAAACAAATGTAACTATAGTAACATAGATACGTCCTTTGTGAATAGACACACGTATTAAAGCCATTAACTAACTTTTTATTTTGGTGAGAAAAACGACTGAAAGCAAAGCATATTTTTAAGTTTTTTCTGTCTTTTTTTCTATGCTACACTCACGGATACTCTTCTTCGGTCAATGTCACCCCTAGATCCCCCCCCCCCCCCCCAATGAGCCTTCTCATACAAGAACACGCCCAGCTGTTGTTCCAAGTATACGTCCGTCCACCGATGCTCAGTCACATTTATTAAGGAACGTTCCTTAAATGCAATAATAACAATGAGATGCAGATGAAATACCAGCCGAACCAGAAGTCAACCATGACAGCATCGAACAGTTTGTACAACAACATCAATCTAAAGGAATACGGATTATCTCACTAACATTATAACCATAATAAATAAAGTAAATACATTGTAAAATGGGGTAAGTGAACTATATAATATCAACAGAAACATAGCTTTAAAATAACGAATTCAAAGTCTACCAACCTAATAAGTTTGAGGCTGCATTTCCTTGCAGGGAATGTAGAAAGGGTGGAGGAGTTGCTATATATTACCAAAATAATTGGAAGTGCAAAGTTCATGACCTATTTGAAGATGAGCATAACATCCTTTTGATTGGAGCTGTCGAAAACAAGGTAAATCTAAACTAAATTGGTGTGTACAACCCAAATACACTAAACCTAATGACATTTGTAACCGACCTAGAATCGTGTATAACTCCTAATTCACGCTAAAAATTTGTCATTACGGAAGACGCTATTGTAAACCTTCATCCTCCTTACTAGACCATTGTTTAGCAAACAATGTTAAATTTACATATTAGTCATGTGAGCGATCATAATCTGGTAGTTTTGTATATTCATAGCCATGAAATTAATAGACCTTAATAAAATATTCTCGGTTAAAATGTCTACGTCAGACTTTCACAAATAACATTTAGTTGCCTTAATCAGTATTTACTAAGGAAGAGTTATTTCCTGGAGAAACTGACATCGTATATAAGAGTTATTATAAATTCATAACATTTAGTAAAACATTTATTCAACTTAACCTAAAAAAAAGATAGGGTTAAGTAGACAGTTGTCAAAAAATCGCCAACTACAGCAAATTGTTTCGTTGTTACAGTACCAAAAATTTTATTTATCAAATGTAAACATTCAATTGGTAGGGCAAGATTTTCTGTAAAAGCACTTTATTTTCTCCCCCCTCCCCCTAAGACTATAAAATATCGTTAAAGTAAATTTTTTCATATCTAACACACCGTTATGAATACGAAATCTCTTCATTGTTATGACGTTCCAAAACATTTCAATTTACTTTAATATGAGCGACATCCTACTTGCAGCAACTTATTTTAAAAAAAAAGTTTATTTAAGTGAGTTAACGAGCCTTTGCTTGTATAAGCAGAAACAATAACTAATGTAATATGGATGACGATAAAATATGATGTAACGCTAAATTTTTGCAGTCTCTTTGACGACGCTACTGTACTAAAACCATATTAATATTGTCACTTTATTCACATAGGCGCACATATTGGGAAAAACACGGTTTACTTCGGGAACCTAGTCAACACCTGCGTCTGAAGTTACCGTGTATCAGCCATAACTTTCACGGTGCAAGCCATGTCATCCCAACCTTCCACGCTTGAATATTCGAAGGTTAACGAGAAAACAACGTCAAACACGCTGAAGTCCGATATGTATGAGTGATTTCCTCGCCACAAAGATTCTAGGGGGGAAAAATGTAATATTTTAGCCGGGTATCCGGAATAAAATCGGTAACGGGTGAAATGAAAGGTTTATCGGAGAAAGGGTTATCGTGCCGCTGGGTAGGAGGAGGCGGTTTTGATCCATACGGCGGGGAGAAATTGTTTGGAAGCTAGCTTTGGCTACCCATTCTCGACCTAGCGTCCTTCCAACCACACTCATCCCTCTTCGCCATAAAAACCCTGCACACACCCTCCCGTTCCACACCTCAGAATGATTGATTTCAGATCGCGTGGTGAGATACAGGTATGCCTATTCACTTGTTCCATTTGGTGGCGTGTGGTGATGTTGGAGCGGGGAGGGGGATATAGCAATATAATCCGTCGTCCTTTACTGACGCATACTGCGACGGCCCAATAAAGCGATGTCGCCAGTGCACGAATACCTTCAACATCACACGTTGCCATGCCGGATTTGTATTAAGTCCTTTGCTTGTTCGCTCGTTTTCACAGTACATCCGCTCGGCGAAATTAAATATCGAATATTAAAAAATGCCGCCCACGTGGTGTATCGTGTAAGTCGGTCTTTGGTCCAACATTTCAGACACCCGAAGTTGGATAACGATCACGAACATTCGAAAAATATTTCGGCACACGTTTATATTTTTCCTGCGTCCATGATACATCCACTAACCATTCCTGAAATTATTTGAAGAAATCTTGTAGAATTTAATTTTTGCTTGTCGTTGAAAATGCAATGCATTCTCGAATAAATACGAATATGGAGATTGTTTTGTGGTCTTTGTCATAATCGCACTAACATTACAGCCATTTGACAAGCAGCACTTTATTTTGTATCCGTATGCCATTAAGTTACACGGGTGAAACAAAAGTCTACCGTTTTGACGTGAAAACCTAAATTTCAACGCATGTGTTTTGTAGTTCTCTATGACGTAGCTCAAGAAAATCGGTAATTTTTACAGGAATGAAACTGACAAAATTAGCGCGTTAAGTCGAGTCCCATTTCAAGAAAATTTTGGCGTATTTTTTAAATACACGTACAATCTCCCAGTTCCTAATGAGTTAGTTTAACTCCGTAGTTTGCGCACATTGTAACAACAATAAAGATAAAATAAATACGTAATGAAGAAAAACTTGGTTAAAAAAAAAATTACAATAATTTACACTTTGAAAAATACTGCACATCATCGTACATTTGCATAATAAAGAGTTAAATATAAACTAGCGTTATATTTCCGATGACCAACACTTAAAAATTCTTGAATGAGGCCAAATAGTCTGAAACATTTGAATAAATTATGCCAAAAAACGACGATTTGTGGAAAAATGAGTTGAAAAATCGTAGATAGGTATAGTAAGAATTTCATGTTTCTCACATTATCAAATATTTTCTGTAATAAGTAGGGAGAGAAAAATTTCGTGAATTCAATGACCTGCATGTTAGAATCAACTATCCTATGCATACTCAAGCCCCAACCATTGGTCAACTAGCTGCTACTCAGTAGAACAGCAGACAATGAACGAATAGACAAGGCTTGAGTATGCATAGTATAATAGTTTCTGGTCTACAGGTCATTGAATTTGCGGAATTTTCCTGTCCTTAGTAATATGCAAACGAATTTTGTTCCGAAGTTTTAAAAACACGTCAAATATTTAAGTTAAGCGTGTGCTTATATGACCATAAAAATGCTGTCATCTATTTATCGTGATTCATTCGTGAATGTCTTTAAAGCATTGTGTAGTAGCTTCTTTCTCTCGTCCTTAAAAATTAAGTTGGAAAAAGTAAATTTTACCATTCACGAAGTTGTATCACACCTGGACGAACTCGTGTATAAGGGGCATTGAAATAACAGGGGCCTCGGTGGATAAGCTGACAGAGGACTTGCCTTTCAGAAATTTAGGTATTATTCTTAGTAAAGTAGCTTTCTACATTTGCAAATGGACAGTGTTTGCATCAATAGACTAAGCGGCAATTTAAAGTTATCAATAAAACATGCTGTAAATTTTTCAGATTTTAAACAGTCTTAAGTATATTAGTTCAATACATGTAATACTCATAATCACTTAATGTTAAAGTGAAATAACCTTTATAAGGCCGTTTCAAAGAGAAAATAATATTTTGTGCCATACTAGCAATTATTGCTTAGTCTTGAAGTGGCATAACACCGTATACAAATGGGAAAGTGGTGGAATTTTTCAATGGTCAGCATATTTTCGCGAGGAATGACAGTATTCACCGGTATATTTTTTCGTTGCTGCTCCATTATCGCTTTACATTTCACTGGAAGGCGGTTAAGAAGAGTGTGTTCTAGTTTCAAATGTCTACAACTAGCGCGTGGGAACAACGGAGTCTCTATTCACAACTTTCAAAACTGGCGTGCAAGGTATTCTCTGTAGTGTTTATCTTATGAGAACTTGAGCGGAAAGCCTTAAACTGTATTTTGAATAGTATGTTGTCATATGCGAACGCTTGAAACTTATTTTGAACTTTAAGATTTCAGATAGTATTTTCGGAGGTACAGCAGTACAAAAAAAGTATTTTTTGCATTTAGAGGCGCCAGAAAATCATGTTTCTAACAAGCGTTATATCCGTGTTATGACGATTTATGTGGCCACGCATGAAATGTTGCCTCATCAGCAAAGCACGACCTTTGTAAGAACCCTTCATTGTCATCAATGCGGTGTAACATCTTTATGGCAAACGCCTCACGTTGTGGTCTGTCGGTAACGATGCCTGCAACAACTGTACCTTATAGGCATAGAGACGCAACTGTTTGTGCAGCATCATGTGGACTGTTGACCTGGGTAATGGCGATTGTGTAGCAGCCAAACGAACAGATATGTTTGGACTGCGCTGGAATGCTTCGTGAACCCGCTCAACAGTTTCATTACTTGTGATGGGTCGTCCTGCTCCTTTCTTATGTAACACTGAGCCTGTGCTCATGAAGCTGGTGTGTCATGCACGGATGGTGGGTCTGGATGGTGGCGCCTTACCAAATGTGGTCCTGCAATTGCGGTGGAACTTGTGTGTCTGATTTGCACTCAATGAAACATGTCACACATTGTGCTTTCTCCTGTGGGGTCCACATGTTCAGGTACAACTGGTGAACCCAAACAGAAGAAAAACGTTATCAGTTGCACTAATCTCTGCAGAAAACAGAATGTGCATATCCTTCTTATTTCAAAAGTTATGACATTTCAAAGTTGTAAAGATAAGTCTTGGACATGGCGAACCTAAACAGAAGAAAATCTTTATCAATTACACTAATCACTGCATAAAACAGAATGTGCATATACTTTTTATTTCAAAAGTTATGATATTTCAAAGTTGTAAAAATAATTCTTGGACATCCTGTACAATGTTTTGCTGTGGATGTGAGGGGTAAATATTATATTTATTTAATTTTCTTGTATGATATGCAAGGAAGTAACTGCAACTAGTGATACAAAATAGGGCAGGACAAATTTTTTACGTAGGATACAGTATCAAACTTGTCATCATTTTCTCAAAAGCAAGCTTTTAAGTTTTGTTTAACTGGTCTAAATTAATAAGTGCGCAATAATGGCGAAATAAGAAAAAATTAAGAAAGTAACCGTTGATATTGTGTTACTATGGGATTACCAAGAATGAAATTTCCAATTAAAGCTGATGAAGTCTGAGTTAAAATTCAATTTAAAATGTGCTGTGGAAAGCGATGACTTGAAACGTTTACGGAGAGGTATATCCTGCTACGTAGTATACTATTTCAAGTAACCAAACAAACTTGCGAAATTGATAAGCTGCTAACTAAAGAATTTTTCTTCACGAAATTGTTTCAGAAAGTTTTAAGATTGGGTAGTTCCCACGTCGTGTTCACGAGGCATTTTTTAAAAATAATCTAAAAAATTGGTGTGCTGGAAATTTAAATCATGTCCTTGTGGCTTGTACAAGTGAGCTACAGAAAACGCAGTAGTCACTCCACTGTCATCTCAATAAGGTTATTTGGGTTCCATCTGCATTTGAATGCGGCTCCGATGTTTGAATGTGAGAAACGTTGTGAACGTAGTTGTTGGCTGGCACGTTTTCTTGTGTTACTTCAATTTGCTGCAGCCCTCGAATGCCACCGCTGCTCTATGCGCAAAGTATCTTGTTGTTAATTGCTCACAGATCTTTTCACTCCACTTTTTTGCCTGAAGTTTCTTACGCTTCGGTAGGCTAAACTATTAATTGGGCTTCTTTAAGGATGTTAAAGTGTGAAATTATAATTTTGCATTTCTAAGACATTAGCTCTGTTTCGTAGACATTACTAGTGATTACTTTGTTATTTTATGGAAATTTTTTTTACCATTCATAGCATGCACATTACAGCATTTCAGAAGACGAGATTTGCATGTTGAGTGACCATACACTAAACATAAACCAACAGCCTACCTGAAATGAAATAATTTGCATGGAAATACGATGTCGTGGGCTCGTGACATAAGGCACCACATGTTTTTGCATTTCTAAAAAATTACTAAACATAAAGGATTTAATATTGATTATTAGCGATATCTTTGGCACACTGAAAAACGAAAAAAAGTTTTGTGTCACTAACATATTTAGTTTTGTAAGATAGCAAAGTTCCTCATGATTACAACAATTACAAGTTCATAGCTGTGCGAACTATCAACTCATTGTGGTCGGCGGTAACAAGTGCACATATCCTTCTACGACGCGACGAGCAGCTCTTAGCGGATAATAGCGTGACCCTGTACTTTCAACGCCCCTGGGCGACCGAATAAAATCCAAGAGCGGCTCATTCGACTCAACGAGATCTGTCATGTGTCTGGAACGATACTGTGACATGTATTTGTCACATGAAACAGTTAAAATTGGTATTACTAATGTTAAGGTAGCAATGAGCACTTAAACGGCACTGAGTCACGAAAAAAGGAAAAAATAAATAAATTGCACACGGTGCTCATTAGTGACCACTGTGGTTGAATGGGTGAAGTTACGTTTTCTGACAACAAATATGGTAGCTGCAATTGCATTGGTGAAGCATTTCTGAGGATATCTTTACTTCATGAACACTTTCACAACGATTTCTACAGAACACATGTTTTATGTCATATCATAATCAATGAAGGAGAAAATAAATATGAAAGCTTCAAATAATGTTGTGAAGTTACTGATTTCACCTAGTAGTAGTTTCTAGTAGTGAAATTAAATTCTGTAGCAAACAATTTTGTTTATTTTTGTGACAAAATTATTTTATAGTTACTTTACTATCTTCATAGAGAAACATTTAAAAATTGATTATTATACTTCAGGGAAATACTAGCATCCGTTTCTTTGATTGCCATAGGATATACACATTAATCTGAACACTTTATGTTTTGAAGTTGCCGTAAAAAGATGTCATAGAGAGCTTTATTAAAAAATAAAACCTTCAAAAAATTTAAAACATATACAACTCCCTTAAACCTTTGCTTTATGGAGGGTGTTATGTGCGATGTTCATCTCGAAGCACTTAGTCCACTTTAGTTCCCCATATTTAATGAAGCAACCTTCTGCGCATTTGATTAAAGCTGAGTGGTACTTTGCTACCTCTACTTTGGTTTCCATTAACGTTTCTTTCTCTGATGTGTCCTGTCAGAATGCGAGATTCCCGTAACAGTCATCCATTCTTTCCGAGTAAAATTGCAACAATCCCTGGGATGATCTCGCATAAAGAAAAGGTGGTGAATGTAATTACGTTTCCCTGAACTAAGGAACGGTTTAGCGTGACATCCTGGCAGAGCAAGTGTAGACGAGTAGAAGACGGGGCAATTTCACGAAGGGGGTTAACTGCCTTCCTCCCACAACCTAACATAAGCCCCTGACGTAGTCACGCTCACATTATTATAGTATATTTTATTTTACCTAATCTCGTATGAAAATAAGATCATCGCCCCTCTGTTGTCTGATGACCACACGATATCGTCCAAATAGGCAGCCAGCACAAAATGCATGAACGAAAGAATGAAATGCCCAGTTTACGGAAGCATCCTAAGTTCGACTGTATCCTTACTTGCCCAGATCACGTGAAGCCAGGCATACTGTCCACGCTTATTTATAAATATCCTACAGCGTATTTTGTTGAAGATTTAAAATGAAGCTGAGGCGAAGAAAATCCAACTGGACCGGGCAACCATTACTAAGCTTTTCTGATTCAGAATTTCTACACATCTGCCCGCCGGTGAATGAATCACTTTTCAAAGAATAGCAGCTCTTATAACCGGGTTTCTTAAGAACCTGGAGTAAGTATAAATCATACAACAAGAACTTTATTTTAACGTATGACAGCGTAAATTAAAATGAAAGTAACAACTGACAGGCGTTATGTGTTGAAAAAAATTTCGTTTAGTTCTGGTTTTGGCTGTTACAGAAGTTATAATATTGGAATTTAAATATTAAAAAAGCAAGAAATTGTAAAAAAAAAAAACAAATTACCGAAAAACATCTTGTTAAACATAAATAAAATAAAACATTTATAACTTTTTATACCCAACAGTGAACATATGTAAAATTTAGCTCCGACTCTAATGCTGTTCTATTTTATTATTTGTTTCCTTTGTGTTCCTTGTGATATCTTATCTTACGATATTCACTATGTATTTTTATTTTGTACGTATTCTGGAACCACAGCTAATATCTTGACGTTTTTACTTTGTGGATTTTTGTCTCGTGGTTTGCTGGGGCGGCTTGTTGAAGCAATAGGGTATGTCTCGGATTCCACTAAAAAAATTTACGTTAAAGTACATATTAATTCATACGTGACTACATAAGAGCCAAAAGTCATTTATCTATGCATTTTTATTGTTGTTAAGGGATTTTTTATAGCCAACTTCCTAGATTCGTGTTAAAAATATGCTTCTTTGTTACCACTTATACATAAAGCTTGAGACCACGTTCTCACTAAACAAATAATCGTAAGACCTATCGCAGACGCACAAGACAGGGATGAAAAATAGAGGAAAGTAAAATATATACGTTTTGCTCTCTCTTATAATTAGGGCTAAACATCTGAATCAAATCGTACGTCACCAAATTGTTAGTAAAGACATTACACATCAAAATCAGATATAAAATCTAATAAGAATCTCACAAAACGTCATCTATGTAATCACAAATGACCTAATCGTAATCATCCATAAGACCACAAAAATCATACCAATATAAATAATTATATGACTTTTTTTCCCCTTTCATATGCAAATTTTCACAAGCTAAACAATAAACGATCCGAAAATAACCTGCCATATGACTAGATCTGTAATCACCCTCCAAAATTACCAGAAGTGAAACTCTGTAATCACACCAGGGCGAACTACATATTGTACAGTAAGATTCATAACCCAAAAATATTATACTCAATACATAATTTCCCATCTACAATATAGCAACTGGAAACATATTAGTTATACACCTTGATGTACATTCTCACGAAATGCTTGTTATTTCAACCGAATTAAATATCGATATCCAATCAAGCATAAATAATTTCAAAACCCTGGTTCAGGAATACAATATTCCGTGCCCATTACACAAATGTATGCCCCAGAAAAATCAAAACAATTTCCTGCATCAGTTATAGCATTAAACATATCACTTGTACTAAGCATTAGACTTGACTTCTCGAGCTGAAAATAATCTACGAGAAATCCAAATTTTATGTAAATTTCCGAAATTACATTAAACCTGAAATTACAGTTTTTTTTTCATTATGGCTCATCATTATTAAACATATATTCTTATTAATTCTAACAAAACTGCTAACACAAATAACACATAGAATTTAACATAATTCCCAAGTTACACCAACATATCCTGAATTCCTAATAAAAATCACGGATAGTAACGGCCTAGTTAAAATCATTGTCTTAGCTCACCATCTACACTCCATGTAACTCAGTATGTATAGTAAAGCTCTCACACCCTTTTTTTCAGTCCATCCACCAATCAGGAACAAGGTGGCTCGAAATTACCCAGAACATTATTGAATGCTTGAGCGTCGTCGAAACGCAACGCTGTTGATACGTGGCGAGTAGCGGAACTAAAGTGGAAGTTGGCAAAACTGATGTACACTGAGCCGGTCATATGTAATTGTTGAACCACTCGGCGGATTTCGTAAAATTTTGGCAAGCCATCGATAATGTCTAGCAATCAGCATAGCAGACGACTTCAGGTCACGTGGCGAGTACAGCGAATCAGCGCAAAACCCCGTTCAGTGCCTTAGCAGGTGGAACGCATCATTTCTTCCAAGAAGGCGGTAGACAAACAAAGAAGTACCTCTAAGATGGCTCTGTGAAACACCTTAGTGGCATACATAAGGTCCAAATTCAGCCTTCTATGTAACAATTAAATTTGATATGCCTCAGTAGCATACAATAAAGTCCCAAATAATCCAGGTTAGTAGTAACTTTTATTTTTTAACTCTTTGTAATGTGACGATTTTTTCGTCACGTGTTTTCAGTATAACGTTTTTTTAAACAAATTTATACTTTTTTTGTTAACATTTTGTCACTTTTCTATATGGGCCTGTATTTTGTATGTTTATTGATTTTTTTTTATTGTAATTTATTAACACTCGGCGCCGAGGAGTTGAAACTTATATTTGTTTAAGTTTGGTTTAGTAATGGCCATCTTTATAATTTGTATAGTTTTTTTGCTAAGATTTGTGTTTAGGCACATAGCCTGTATAGTGCAAACTGATGACACGACTCAGACTTGTATGTTGTTTACGAAGTTGATCGGCAACTAGGGGGTGGGGGGGGGGGAAGGGTTGGCGAGCTAGCCTCGTCGTGTTTTTCGTCATTCTGCAGCTAGCTTCATGTAGAGGCACCTCGACTACTTGCCTGTTTTCCAAGAGTGTTAAACCTCGTAGTAATGTGAACGAGACTGAGGCAGTGGTGTGAAGGGATTGCTGTATTGCCTTGTGATTATGCTGCAGACTATCCTGCTGTATGAGTTGCGGTGAATTACCTATTTTACGAAGAGGATTGGTGCTGGACGACTCCATTTTCTTTGTTCCCAGTCTGGACATGAGAGAAACCTGCTTACCTAGAGTATGAATACCTGCAAGTCTGTGGAAGTCAGGAATATGCCCGCAGCGATTTCGGCTTGGTAATATGTACCTGAAAACTGTAAGTGTGAACCTACGGATTTATTTACTATCTATTTCTACTGCATAGTCGTTTGCATTATTGACTATTTACAACTAAGCCCACCTGATAAATAACCTATATCGCTCGTGAACATGCAAACCTTTAAAGTCTGTCACGATTGTCTCAAATGTGTGTTAACCTCTATTTGCCGATCTATAAATTTTTCTCGTGATATATATATATATATATATATATATATATATATATATATATATATAAACATGATTAACGAAATACAGCACTGAACACTGAATGCACGATATTGTTCGTATATGTAATCTACGCCTGTATGTTACTGTAACAATTCTTATTATTATGTATTGCACCTTATGAAAGACTTTGTTGTTTCTAACGAAAACAATATTTTTGTTGTGGTGTAAATGACATCTTTTTGCCTAGTGTTATTGTGATTAATATTTATTATATACACTCATATATATTTATATTGGTAAGATGATTAGATACCTTGATTTTAGACAGGCCCCAGCGTTTATTTATATTCGGAACTCTATACTTTGATCAGTGCTCTAGTGTGTTCGTTATCTGCTGTGCATGTACATGGGTTGGAGCAGAGCTGTGAGTGCTCGGGCCCGCGTGTCACAGTAGCATACATAAAGTCCCAATCCGGCTTAGTAACAATATTTGTTTGATGCTTCCAAGTAACATACACGAAGTCCCAAATAATCCTGCTCCGTAACAAATTTATATTGTTTAAAATAACTGAATAGTTTGGTATGTTTACAAACATTTATAAAAAGTCATTGCGTGATGCGTATTAGTATTTTTGTGTTTAATTTTGTATTCTCAATACGTGCTTTGTTGTACCACTCTTAGTTTTACATGTACAAAGTGTTAATGGAATTCTGAAAAATTGATTCTTTTCATAACTCCTCTAATTAACATTAATTAAATGCCTGCCATTTTAAATATATATGGACGGCGCGAACAAAATACATAAGTCATGTCAGCTTACTAAGCTCTATATGTTCACCAAGCTAGCTTAAACTGGGTCCACGGGTTCAAAAGTTTTTTTTAGAACAAACACATATGGGGAGAAAGGTGATATAAGGAATATTTTTGCTCTGGAGATTGGGCTTAAATACAGAAAAAAAAATTGTTATTTAAATGATCGTCATATAATTATTGCATCCTGTTACTATGTACACTTATTCAGGGTAAAATTTTGTGCCCAAAGGACTGATAACAAGACCTATTTCTCTCACTGTTCCGACTGAAATAAAACGATTAACAGCGACAACGATCGACTTTAATCGATATCAATAATGCCAGTGTATTCAGTTGTGTGCTATGAAAGAATGCAGTGACACGTCGTTTGTTTAGCTGTCGAACTGCGATAAAATCTGCGACGGCCCTATTTTATTGATACTTTTATATATATATAAATTAATGTAGTTTAGGTTAATTATGATGATTAATTGTAATGAAGGGGCCTTTATTGTCATATGTAACATATTGTCATCCATTTTAACTTCAGTATTGATTGTGAGGGGTCTGTGGGATCCTATGATAGGCCAGTATAAAAACACTATAAAATATGACTATTACTAATATTATCACAGAGGTATCGTGTCTGGTATCGTTTTAACCTGTGGAATGTCACAGAC
>PNEQ01062604.1:5690-27668 GCA_003012365.1 Medauroidea extradentata | reverse complement strand
GGACAGGTTCAAACACGTGCAGCAGGTCTGGTGATGGAGAAGGGGAAAGGAGGGGGAAGTGCAATGACCATTCAAGGTCATGTGATGCAGGAAGAGAAGCTGGGACAAGTTCTGACAGGTGCAGCAGTAATGGTGTCGAAGAGGGGAAAGGAGGGGAGAGGGGAAGGTACTGTAGATAACTGCATGGTTATACAAAACTGTAGTCAGTTCCCTGCTGGATTCCGAAGAGGTCGGATGCTGTCCATCATGTCTGGGAGATGTGCAAGTAAGTGTCATAATTAATTACTGAATTTATCGGTTAAATCGATCGGTATAGATTCGAGAATGTAGGATAATTGATCGGTTGAATCGAAAATTATTAATTGTTTGAATAGATCGGTTAAATCGATCGGGTATTGTTAAATAATAAATAATTTAGAATGATTTTACATTTTTAGTTATTAAAAATATTAGGGGTTATGTTGATCGGGTATGGGGCGCAAGAAATTAAATAATAAATAATATAGATAGATTTTACATTTTTAGTTATTAAAAATATTAGGGGTTATGTATATATGTATACTGCATATCATGTGAACCTTACTAATGTCGAGCCGAAGGTTGCCGAGCATGGCCGAAGATTGCCGAAGGTTAACGAGCTTGGCCGAGCATACCCGATGTATTTTTTAACTAAATAATTGTTATATAAAATTATATTATATAAAATGTTTTATTAAATAGTATTTTTATTAAACAGATTTTATTTTTATTAAATTAAATTTTTTAATGCATGTGGGGTTAGGATGGAATGCGAAATCAAAAAATTTTTGGAAGACTCTGAAGAAACCTCCAAGACGGCGGTCGGAACAAGATGGCAGAATTTTTAAACTTTTTTTTATTTTTTAATTTTTTTGGCATTTTTTAATTTTTTTTAATTTTTCGAAATTGATGTCATTCAAGATGGCGGTTGGAAACAAGATGGCGGCCGGAAACAAGATGGCATCGGGGTGTCGGGTTACAGGGGTCAAAGGTCAAGGTCATTGGGTCAAAGGTCCAGGTCACCCACACACCCACAGCCCCCAGCCCCTGTCCCCGGATCTGCTATTTCCTTCTACTCCAACTACTTCCCTGGATGGAGATATTCCAGCAAACATATACCATGCCAAAGTTGATCTGTCCAGGTTGAAAGTGTTTGGAGCAAAAGCATGGGCGATGAAGCAAGGGTGGAAACTATAAAAATCGTAGGCTACAGTCCAAATTGATTTAGACTATGATACCCAGAAACAAACTAGATAGAAGTTTCACATGATGTCACATTTAATGAGTCAGATGTGATTTTTGTTTTCAAATCAGGCCCTATAGATTTGGAACCAAAGGTGGTTGCTGAAGAATAAACAGACCTAACTAAAAGCAGAGACTTAGATCCACATGAGGAAGAAGAGTTTCGAGGTTTTGATAGCACTCAATTTATTATACCAGAGAGACCAAGAAGGAGCCGATCTATACATGAGAGATTTGAGGACTATGATCTGTACAATTCATATTGTTAGATTTTTAAGGACCCGTATACATTTTCAGAAGCTTTTGAAGTAGGCAATGGCTGGGAGGAAGCAATAAAAAATGAACTCGAAGCACACAAGATACTTGGTACATGGAAACCTGCAGAGTTACCCAAGGGGGTAAAACCCATTGATACAAAATGGATCTTTCACACAAAGCAAACTGGACTAAAAAAAAGCTAGACTGGTGGCGCGAGGATTTCAAGGAGATTGTATGTATGATGTGTACTCTCCAGTAGCGAAAATATCAACCATCAGAACATTGTTAACTTTTGTCCCGCATAAGGACCAAGAACTCCGACAACTTAATGTCCCTACGGCATTTCTGAATGGTGAACTACATCAAGATATATACATCAAGAGACCTGAAGGAGTCAACAGTGAGACCGAAAATGTGAAACTTAACAAAGCACCGTATGGTCTGAAAAGTGCCCCCAAGATGCTGGAACCAGCGGTTCCATGAGTTCGTAACAAAGTCAGAAATGGAACATTCTGAAAGGGATGTTTGTTTGTATAGCAAAGGAAACCTGCACCTAATCGTGTTTGTGGATGACATTTTCCTTACTGGGACTGAAGAGGAAGTAAAACAATTTGTCAGCTTGTTAAAAGAAGAATTCTGTGCAAAAGACTTTGGACAGTTAAATACATTCCTCGGCATGGACATAGTGAAAACTAGTGACAATATTAAAATCAATCAAAAACATTTTATTGAGGGTATTCTTCAGAAGTTCAACATGGACAGGTGTAAGGGTATGCAGACTCCAGTGGCACATAACGCAGTACCATTTTCTTCCAGAGAACTTGTAAATGCACCCTATAGGCAACTTATTGGGTGTGATGTATTTGTGTATGGTGAGTAGGCCTGACATTATGTTTACAGTGGCATACCTGAGTAGAATTTTGGACAAACCCACACATAGCTTGTGGAATGCAGTGAAGAGGGTTCTGCGATACCTACATCTGACCAAAACTATGGGCTGGTCTACAGCAAGAACAAACAGGAAGACATAGTTGCATTCACGGATGCCGACTGGGCAGTGGACAGAGAGGATGGTAAAAGTACCAATGGCTCAGCAGTGTTCTTCGCCGGCAACCTGGTCTCGTAGCAGTCTGTAAAGCAGCAGACTGTCGCACTGTCTACAGCTGAGGCAGAACATGTTGCAGCAACTCATACAACTTCTGAGGTTCTACATCTTCAGGCGCCTGAAGTGTGTCTGCGAGTGACTGTATCCCAGTCCTGTACTGTGATAACCAAAGTGCTATCCCCACGATAAACAATCATGAAAACTCATAAAGGTATAAACATATTGATATTAGCTTGAATTTTGTCGAAGATGTTATTTCAAAGAATCAATTTGTTGTAAAGTATGTGAAATCAGAGGAGAATGTTGCTGACATTTTTACAAAGCCAATGACTGCACTAAAGTTTGGTGTGTTGAAAGATATGTTGTCTGTTATACCTGTAAATTGATCATGTTGTATGTTGATGTGCATCTGTTTACAATTTAAAGTTGTGCCCCAGCTATAAACTTCAAATTGAGGGAGTTTGTAAATAATGTTAGTTAAGTTGTAGGGCTTGTAACGTTGTCAGCCCTGACGTATGTTTTTTTTTAGTGTAGTGCTGAGACAATGATTTGCTATTATTTTGGTTTACATTCATGAAATCTTAACACAAACATGATGATAGGTGTTTAAGTAGACTTTGAGCTAATGTTGTTCATTTTGTTTGTAAGCAATTTTGTAGGGTGCGTGGTAGCGTAGTCTCTACAACCCAGATTTAATTATTGTGGGTTTCTATCGTGTGAATCGTTTTTGTTTGACACTGCATATTAATATGGCCGACAGTGTTTTCATGGTTATAATATATTCCTTGCATTAACTTGATACGGAATTGATTCCTGGTGGGATTGTCTCAAATTTAGGAAATATACTGCGTACGTAACATTCGGCAGTCAGTAATTTTTAGGGATTTATTTTCTCCGTCACTCTTGCGTTCCACCTCTTTTACACCGTCATCACATAGGCACATGGTTAGTTCCTCGAGCTAGTTTCAAGGCACCGTGTTTCACGACAAACATGTAGGCCGCATATGTATCTTGTCTTATCTTGTATACGTTGGCATATGCACGCACTACGGATGCTACACGTGCTGATTTTTATTTTAAAAAAAACTAATAAATTAATGTTTTAATTTTTGTTTAGCAGAATTCATTAGACCGATATGCGTCATAGCTGGGCCATTGATGAACAAGAGTTACGTTGGAGAGATCTGCGAGGTCGCTGGATGGGGAATTCACGATATAGGTAAGCAAAATACAATGTAGCATTAGTTTCCTTTATGACACATCTGCGACAAGAGGCGCAGTGGAAACTTGTTGTAATGTATAAAAATCCATTATCATGTTACAATTTCTTCATCGTAAATTAGTTTTCATAAATTTAAGAATAACGTTATACTTCAAATTGTAAAACCGTTGCATACGGGTCCTTTAAATGGTTTTTAGAACTTATAAGTAAATTTAATTTAATTTAAATGCGTTGACTAGGTACATATTATAAATCCAATAATGGTTGTATAAAGCTGCGAGTTTATAGGTTTTGTAAATTATGTCATTTGAAGAATTAAAAGTGAAACCACCAGTTTTGGTCGTTTTAAATGTTCCAAACACGCTAATAACTGTTTGATATGTGCGAAAGAAACAAGATTTGTTAGGAACCATAAAAATTAACAATAGCAACAAAAAAACCTTCCAAGACTGAGAAAAAGATAAACATGTCCGTTGAGGGTTCTCATCAGAGACGGATAAAAGAGAAACACTACGAGTGAGTGATGGGACATTGCTGCGTCTCTACGAAGTAACTGTTAAGGTACCAGCTTACCAAATATAGCCTGCAGCTGAACATAGCTCAAGCACTGCCTTGAAGTCTGCTTAAATACGTCGTATTATTATTGCCGATAAGATATTCTATGTTTTACCTGAACTTAATTATTTTCGGCCAGAATAACTACACCTACGAACACCATGGTGCAACGAACTGTCGTTTCCTCTACTGAAATTTTTTTTCTGGCAGCCATGGTTTAAAAATTAGGAAGGCAAATAAACACAATTTCAGTTAATTGCAAGAAATATTAAATTTGCTGCCGAGACTTAATTTTCGTGTGATTTGCAGACTAGACAAGTGGTAATACGTGTTATTATTTGTGTGTCCCACAGTACATATTTTTTTTAGTAATTTGAATGGTATTGTTTATTGTGTAATAACGTATGCCGCCAGAATATCTAGTGTACTTTAAATGCACCACACCAAAACATATAGGTGTGTGTGTGTGTTTCTTTGTGTCACACATTAAATTACATTTCACGTTATTTTAAGTAAACATTTCAACCATTTAAAATCAAACGTTATTCCTTTAAAATAAATACTACTGTCAACATATATTTTTGTGTGACCATTGTACAAATGTGATCCATGCAAAAATAAAAGTTTTTCAAATATGAAGTCATCAGATAAATAAGCTCTCACTTCGTATTTAGCAAACATATAAATTACTCAATTAACACTGCATTAACTATTATCGTTAACGTATATTTGCAATAATTAAAAACATGTTGAAATAATAATGCTCGTATGTTTAACTAACTCTTTCTTCTACTACATTAACAAGCAATAAGTCTCAAATATGACAGTATCACTATACTTACATAAACTACATACCGCCAACATAAAACCCTTACATTAAAAAAATAAGCACTTCACATTACATAACACTGATAAATAACAATACAGATCGAACAGATATGACTTTCTACCAAGCATGTGGCCACTTTTATTGACGCTGAACACGCACCCACAAGAAAAGCGGGAATTGAGTTTAAAAACAATGTTTTTCATTATTTCCCTCTAATAAAGCCTCTCAAAAAGTTACTTATTATATCACTCCGATACAGTCTCTAAGCTTTTTAAAGGTGGGTCGACATTAAGGTTTTGTTAATAGGTCTGCTATTATTTGTTCAGCACTCTGGACGTAGCACAGAACCACTGCTCTGTCGTTCACCTTGCTTTTGACAAAATGGTACCGCACGTCTATGTGCTTCAGTCGTTTATTCTCTGTGTTCTCTGCCACCCTGATAGCAGATTGGTTGTCTTCAAATATTGTCACAGGACGACAATCTCCTTGCTCCAGACAAAGGTCCCAAAGTACCTTATTAAAGGGCTACTTGCAAAAGTTTAGTTGTTTTGATAATGTTTATATTTGTGCGAGACTTTCTTGTTTTACAAGCATACATTGTGACACTTTATTACAGCAATAAAAATTTTATACCTTTCATGGTTTTTGTATAATGACACGTCAAATCCAAAATTGGCATAAAACGGTTTTATACAAGAAAGGAAAACTGACATACAGAAATTTTAAAAAAAATCCCACTGAAGAACAGTATCACGGGCTACGTATGGGCATAATTAAAATTATCATTTAATATCTGTATTTTTAAAAAGTTGCTGAATTTTAAATAAGAAAATGTCAACTTTGTGCATTTTTTTAAATACAAAAAATTGCAATGTTTTATAGACGTCCATTTGTAGCCCGCGACTCTGTTCGTCAGTGGGAATTTTTTCCATTTTTGTAAGTCAATTAATTTTCGATTCTTGTATAACACAATTTTATGCAAATTTTGGCTTTTTACTTTACGTTATACAAAAATTATGAAATACAGAAAATTTTCATTACTGTGAAAAATATTCACAATATAAGTCTATAAAACAAACAATATCTCGTACAAATATAAAATTTATTACAATAATAAAATTTTTGCGTGAACTCCCTCCTTAAGCTAGCATGCTTGTGCAACAGCTACGTTTAATGCGATATACTCGGCTTCTGTATACGAGATGGTTGAATTTCATAGCTTGAATATGTTTCCTGAAGTGGATGTCCAACCCTCTGGGTCTCCAGCCAAATTAATGTATACATAGCACTGTGGTTGGTGGTTGTTCTTTGTATAAACACGGCTCATATGGATTGTTCCCTTGAAATAATGTAATCTACAGTTCTTCACTGACATTACCTTGAAATCTACGAGCATCCTATTGTCCCGTCTATAATATTTCAGGTTAGGTTTTTATTTTTTGTTCGGATCCATTTCAGTTTAAATGAGGCCAAAAGCCCAATTGTGGTAAAGATTTTTTAAGATGCGGTCTTCTTGTTTTCATGTAGGGCGAGCCTTGTTAAAACATCAGTAGTTTCAGCTTACCTCTGCAGCTTACCGATAACGTCACTGTCCATCCGGTGGCAGATCGCGCTGAGGTTAGGCTGGTATTTACGAGACACGTGCAAGGTGTTTGTATCAATACCTTCGCTAGAATCGGCGAGGTAAATGCATGTACCACGCGAGCAGGCATGATACAAGAGCCGAGATTAGACGCAGCTGTGCGCGAGCGGTGATAGTCCACTGTTTTCTTCCCCTCCTCCGCCTTGAGTTTTGTTGGTACACCTGAAGAGGTGGAGTTATTGTAGGAGGTTGACTTCACAGTAGGTTGGCAGGACTGTCGCGCTGCGAGTTTGTTTACCACCGTTCATGGAAGGTTAGGTTTGTTTCGATCATCCCGTACGTAGAAACGTTTTTGTTGATTATTAACGTCAGCAGGTCAGTTTTGATGTTAGCGCTGAACTTCGTTGTCTCAGTTTATCTCAGGGCACTTTGGCAGTGTATATTGTGCAGTTTCATTATGCATTGTGATTTTGGGCAGTCACATTCGCTCCTCGCAAGTTGCGGGGACCGATACTCGAGTTTTCAGTCGCATGGGATTTGGAAGCCGAACGGTGTTTTTAAGACGTGGAGAATGGTTTTTTCGATTTTAGCTTAAAATAATGAATTGCCGAACAATAAAACAATCTCCATGTCCTGAAAACGACTACTCGGCTCCAAACTCGCATGCGACTGAAAAATCAAGCATAAGCCCCCAAGTAAGCACAGAACAAAGAGTATTAATTATAATACCGAATTAAAATACCACTTGCGCTGTCATGTGAAAAAAAAAATTGACATCCGTAAACCTGTAGTTAAGTTATTTTCAAATCAAAACGCGAGTATTTTTTAAATTCAGTTATTATACAGGCCTCGACATTATCATAGACTATTAAAAATTATAAAAAATGAACGTCCGCTGATAAAATATCTACTCGGCAAAAAAATATCGAAGTTTTATGAATAATTCAAATTTTATTGACGATTGAGTATTCCAGTCGTTCGCCTGAAATCGTACCTTTCCATACATCTTAACATAGCATGCTTCTGGGGTTTTCCTTGTGGATATTGGTAAGGAAACAAAGAGTTCTGTACATCGACTGCTGTATTCTAGACTAACACATTCTGAATGCGTCTACTTCTGCTGTATGTATACTTCTTCAATCAAAAGAAACGAAACTTAAATAAAAACTGTTTGGTATATAATTAACTTTTCATGTTGTCCTCAAATAATATCTAAACATATCTGAACCTTCGAGCCCAGTATTTATCTTCAGATAGTGGACACATTTATCTTTATTGTAGGAGTGATTTAAATGTATAATGGTAGTCAGGAAAATGTATGTCGGTGGTTATGTTGGCAGACAACCCGAAGCCGAGCGTGATACTACAGACGATCAAGCTGGCGGTGGTGGAGAATGAGAAGTGCCGTGTAGCATTCAGACTGCATGCGGACATCGGCAGCTCACAAATGTGTGTGGGCGGCACTATTGGGCGGGACTCTTGTGGCGGAGACTCAGGAGGGCCACTCATGCATACCGACATACTGGACCATCAACCTCAGTACTTCCTCATCGGCGTTGTGTCGTTTGGTGCCAAGCGATGTGGAGCTACTACCATGCCAGGCGTCTACACACGCATCTCCTCCTTCATGCAGTGGATCCTGGACCACATGGAGCCATGAACATTCTAGGATACTTGGCCTAATAGGCTTCCTGACTGGAATACTTCCTCGATAACCGCTCACAACGCTCAGTCCTCATCTCCTCCTTCATGCAGTGGCTCCTGAACCATATGGAACCATGACCATTCAAGGATACTTGGTCTAGCAGGCTTTCTGACTGGAATCCTTCCTCGACAATCGCTCACAACGCTCAGTCCTCATCTCCTCCTTCATGCAGTGGCTCCTGGACCACATGGAGCCGTGAGCATTCTAGGATACTTGGCCTAACAGGCTTCCTGACTGGAATCCTTCCTCGATAATCGCTCACAATGCTCAGTCCTCATCTCCTCCTTCATGCAGTGGCTCCTGAACCATATGGAACCATGCACATTCTAGGATACTTGGCCTAACAGGCTTCCTGACTGGAATCCTTCCTCGATAATCGCTCACAACGCTCAGCCATTATCTCCACCTTGATGCAGTGGATCCTGGACCACACACATTGCCATAACATTTCTTTCTTTCATAGTTGTCCAGGCGAGATTGCTGACTGGACTCCATCCTCGATACTCGCTCACAATTTCCAGCCCACAAAATACACTTAATCTCTTTACGTATACAATGCTAACTGAAATCATTCCTTTTCTAGCTTTTAAAACAATCTTTAGTCACTGGATTTATTAGAGTAGGTATCCATTTACTTTTTGCGTGAAAAACATAATTTGACTGGCTGAAACAAACTTTATCAGCAGCGATATGCTGTTTGTAAATACTACTACTATTGGTAGAACTTCTTTTACTATCAAGGTTCTTATATAATATATTAAATAATTATAATGTGCTTAGTTAAAAATAATTAAATCTCTTAAAAATAAACACGGCTAAGTACTACAGTAAACCTTAATGGTGACAAAAATCATCAATTGTAAATGATCATTGTTTTACCACAGATCTGTGTCACAAGGCATGTGTATCATCTCTGCTACTCATTTCATAGAGTTCTCACTTTACACCCGTACATTTTGACAAAAATATTTATATAAAATAAATGCAGTAATCGTTTCTTGCCAGAAAAAAATGTTTTTTTTTTCCACATATGCTCATATGGTTATGTTCATCCGTAACAAACTTTAACCGTCTTCTAATATAACTTACAAACCTTAAACATTTACTGTAACTACATTTAATTTTGATTTATCGAGTAAATTTAAAAATAAACACTGTGCAACGAAAAATTAATTCCATTCTACAGCACTATTGAACCTATAGTGAATGTTGTAGCCTTGAAACTAGTTAGACTGATGTCAGCTGTAATAAATAAATATGAAAATATATGGGAGAAAATTAAGGAATGAAAATAATGTAAATGTTCCTATTTTCTTTCAAAAGTAAATTGTTAACGAAACAAATGCGTATTTATTGCTGATGACCTCTCCTTGCCGATTACGTCTAGAATAAAACCTTCCCAATTCCAGTCTCAAAATAATGAAAAATGATATCCTTTGTGGAAAAAAATTGCTATTTTAAAAATATTGTTGTCCACATTATAAACAGGTTGATTCTGATGTAAGTGCAATTAAAAAATGTGTAAAATACTTCATTTTAATTAAAATACTGCAAACAGTAGGATAGAAAAGATCACTAATATTAATACTGATGCTTCTGTGGGTAACCTTATTTGATCTTAAGAAAAATGTAAAAAAATTGGTAATATTATTTATTCCAAATTTATCAGTTAGGTGTGATTTATTTATAGCATACTAGAGCAATAACCGGATATGATTTCCTAAATTTAGAAAAAGTTTCACAAACTCGTCATGAAAATTTTATAAACACTTTCGACCAATTTCCGGAGTCACGATAACCATCACAATCCCTTTACTGGACATACAGAGATGCACTCTTATGGTCATCTAACAGATTTGGGAATAAAATTATAGTATCTGAATTTAAAATACAGGACTTTACATAAGAAGATGATTTAAAGAAAGGTTCAGCTCCTTAGTTATTAAAGTCGTTTTATCTTAAGACTAAGGTCTGACATTTTCGTGTTATACGTCTAGATAATTTTGCTTTTGAGTTGTAACTTATAAAATGTAATATTTTGAGTAGATATTGCCCTACATCCGAAGGAACTTCATATGGGCGATACTATTACTGTTAAATTCCCCACAAACGGACTACTGGAACAACGTATACACATCATATAACCTCCTGCTTCATGCAGTGCTTCCATATGTGAAAGAACTCAGACAACTAAATATATTATCACTTGCATTTGAACGAAAGTAATTATAAGTTGAAACGATAAAGTACATCTTGTAATTTTTATTTTATTACCAACCCGACAAAAAAACTGTATAAAACAATTAAGTTAGAATTTGATTATATAAAATATCTTTCAGATAATCATAGTTTGACCAACTTTAGCTTATTTTAAGTACCGTCAAGCCGGGTGACTTTGTGCCAAGTTTTATTTTTAGGCTACTTGAGTAAGAAATAAGTAACACGAGGTCAGTACTAAAAACCAACTAGTTAATTCGTCCATTAAAATTTTATAATTTTTCGTTACATTGCCCCAAAATAAACATTTTAAGTGGCACAAAGTCACCCCAACGTGACACAAAGTCACCACATTTGATGGTATATATTACGATTGTGAACATTTTCTAGAGTTTTCTTATAATAAACAGTAACTATAATTAAATAAGGAGTATATTTAGAACTATACAGGCAACTAAAATAATGTTTAAATCCTAAAAATAAGTAACTATACTACGACGGTACAAATAATTCTCTATGCGGCGAGAGCACAGTGAAATGTAGACATACGAGCGCGCACGCACACACACCCGTGCGAGCCGCAGCTTCGTACAAAGCAGCATAAAGTTTAGGGCAGAAATCTACGAAGGCGGCGATGATGTTGCCACCACACTAGTCCTTCATAACGCCAGAAACGCCATCGTTTACACAAGGAAAGCCTTGGCGATTATCTGGTGCATAGTTGGAAGTGTCAAAACATGTGACCAAATGAGGAGCTATGCGAGCATACACATCGTGACAGTGTACCTCTTAATTAAACTGTCAGTATCGCAATACAACAGATGTAAGGAGGGCTAAGGAAACATTTGACGGATAAAGTTATAATGGAAATCGTACAAATACATTTTGGAAAGGTCGAGAACTGCAACACCGGTGTACAAAGGTTTGTGGAAAGTGACGTCGAGCCTTTCCATGTCGATTAAAACCAGGTCATCGGCGAGGATTTGTCCTCTCCGCACATCGGACACCTAATTAGTTCTGCCGCACCATGTATTGTGTCGTACCGCTAATCGACACGAATTTAATGTTATCGGCGAACATTTTTACGGCACTTGCCATAAACATAGTTACACATTAATTGAAATAACGTTTACGGAATCCCATTCGCTGCCTCTTAGGTGCCATCCATGCACTCTGTTCAAAACAAACTACACGGTGAACAAACTGCAGAATAGCGCAGTATGCTGAGTAATGCTTAAGTGTTTGCCAGTGTATAATGTAAGCCTTCTGCAGTTCTAAAGTGAGCAAGAGTTATTCTGTCGAGTCATTTAGTGGTACGACATTGATTGATGCAAGTGGCATATCAGCTAGCGCATTGTGACATTCCTCAGGGAATATTAAATCAACCTCTGCGAGGAAGCATTAGTCCCCTTGTGTATCGATGTTGGTGAAATCCCAATTGAAATAATTCATTTGCTTCCCCCCCCCCCACTGAAAATTGGCAAAAGGAAGCTTTGACAACATTGTATGACTATACGTACCATTGATGTCAAAGTAGCAGATGTAGGAAGACTGCAGGGAAGGTTCGTAGTCTTGGTCCATGTAAATATTGTTGGTAGTTGAATGCCTTTTACTCACTTGAGTAATACCGCCTCGAACCCAGTGTTCAACAAAAATAAATTTATCAGGGTCAGTCAATAACTCCAAGTGCACTTGTGTCTTTGATTAAAGACCATCCCAGGCTAGAGCAGGGCCCAAGCCCTTAAGCTGGTGCGACACCTGATTGCCAGCTAAAGAGTCCAGCGTCGCGTTCACGAAGTTAAATGAGCCAATAAATATAAGTCGTACTATGTGCTCACCTCCTTGTGCAGTGTTCGCATAGGATATATGTTTTGTTATACACTTGTAACTTTCCATCATGTTCCCAACTACTTTACTATCGCCTGGATTTTCCACAACTACACTACCATCCGTCTGTGTTACACGGCGAGAAGCCAGTGGGCGCATGAGAAAATGACCGTCATAATTTTGCATGTTGTGAATATCAGCTACGAGGTGATTCTTTGCAAGACGTGCCTGTAAAACGCACTGGTTGTACTCGTAAGTTCACCAGTCAGGTGGTCATGGTCAAATACAATTTTGTGTGAAGCATTATGCAAATCCTTCTTGCAAATATTAAATTTAGTCTGTCTCGCGAGTCGGACCATATCGGCCGCAGTCAACACTTTCTTACATACATCTGCCTTGTAATTGTCACATTCATACACTGTCAGCTAGATAAGTTTAGCCACAAGATGATTCAAACAGTCCTCACCCACAAAAGTATGGTTTTATGTTTTGATAGCACCATAACTACACACTAACAAAACAGACGCCGCGTACGGTACGTGTTTATTCATAACAGTCGTGCTAGAACCGCCATCTTGTGGCATACATGTAGCCATGGGCTGCAAAAAAGCATCAGTGTCACAATATGCTACAAAGCCCATTCTCTTCTGTTTAGAAAAGTTAGTGAATTCAAGCCACTTATCTTCCTGGCTAGGGAATGTAGCTCGTACAGCAGAGTGTTGTTTACACTGCTCAGTGTGTGCAGTGATTCTGTCTTCGATCGAAATGTACTGAAGACAGTACTGGCAAATCCAAATTTTCCCATGGTGTTCATTCAACTGAGTGTGTACAAGAAAAGCTAGATTTTTTATTGTTACAAAGTGTAAATGGGCAGTACATTCACTGGCGCGAAGTGCCAAAACATTTATGTGGCACTCTCTTTACACAGGAGATGTGAAGATAACTATGTGTCAGTCGCGTTAGTGCACGTTAAGTCAGTAATATTTGTGTTTTTGTCAATGCTATCATACACACTAACACAAATACTATTCATCTTCTCGATATGTTTCACGTGATGCAGCATTAGGGAAAGTCACATCAGTCATCATAAATACTGTCCTAGGTTCAGGGTAAGGGGTGTGTTTGTTAGCACTACGCGAAGCGGGATACTAACCTGCTACCATGCTGTACAAATACCAGTCGTTGGTAGGACAGTCTACGTTGATGCAAGCTTTCCTATTGGCAACAAACACATGATTACTGTGAACGGCCTGCTTGTCTAGTTGTATGAGGAGCTTTAAAGCCCATCCACTGCCGCGCCCAGCAAACTCCGTGTCATTTTTGTAAGCGCAGTAATAAACTCCTCATCAAATATTTCGCCTGCATCTGAGGACTCGAGAAGCGCACGTGATTGGAAGAGAAATGAAACATATCTGTGGAAGTTTCCTCAGCCAACCCACCGTCAGTAAATTTACCACTCAGAGACACATAAACTTTAATGGGTCGATATTGCCGCAAGAGTAAAGCCAGGAACGGCTCTCTACACCTCATAAGAAATGTGTTCAAACCCACGTCAGTCTCTGCCCGATCAACACGTGTGTATTACCAAACGCGATATCCAAAAGTGTGTAAGTGAGTGGTGATGGCGATAAGCGCCCAACAACAGAGGCGATAAGCAGACAGACAATGACGTTGGAAAAAAATTATTTACGTATTTAAATAGGAAACGAAGTGTAACGGACAGTAAAATGGAGAACACACATACAAAATTCATTGGTGTGGAAAAAAATAACTGTCGTTTTAGAACATGGTGTAACGACACCCGAAATAGTTACAACATGAGCTGTATGCTGGAAACTGAATTGGAGAGAGGTGGATGAGCTGCAGCTGGCCAGAAGTTACGGAGCATGTGTGGGGTAAAAGTGTCGCTTAGCACAGAGTGACCGAAAAAAAGGGCTTAGAAGACTGAATTTATATGTCGCCATGTGAGATTACATCTTATTCACGTGCCACAACGGAAGTGTCACAGTGGGGTGGAAGACACCGCTCATCTAAGATGGCAGTCGGGCGTGGTACTTTTCGTGTAAGAATGTCAATCTCTCTTGTTTTTTTTTTTGCCAGCACATAAAAACTTTAGGTTTGCAAGCAGCATGTAATTGTTTTAATTATTAATATATAAATATGTAGTAATTGTTTAAATGCGTGTAAACTTATACTTTTGCATGCAGTCGCCTTAAGAAAATGGTATATAATTGTGTCAAGTTTTCATTTATGAGTCAGAATAATGCTGTTAATGGCAGAGGAGTTACGCGAGGTAATAGCATCCGTAAAAAGCAAATATTTTCTTGCTAAGAAAGCGCACAATGGCCAAGACTTCGTGAATGAACAGGTTTTTAAACCTGTCACATCCCGCTTAGATAACTTGAAACAAGCGTCACCAGTAATCGAACCCGTACCCAAGAAGCAAGAAGACAAGGCAGCTGAACTAAGTCATGTTGCGCAACAATATCTCAAATTAAAAACCAGTACAGCTGATCGCGACATCGAGTACGGCATGTGCAGATGTAGAAAGAAACTCTATTTGGGGAAAGATGAAATTACATTCTTGCCTGGAGATAGGTTAAAACAGGCGATATCACAGTTAATGTTACTCCTGGGTTATATGAGTTATTATTTTAAAAAAATATCTAAATTGCTACTCTGACATTAATTTGGACTAGCATAATTATTTGGTTGATTTAATTAATGCACAGTATGTTGATAATGCCATTGACACAGGTGAATATAATAACACTGCTCATCCAAAGTTTCCTTTGATTAGTCGCCGGTACAGTACTGTGCAGGGATCTGGATTAAACAAACACGATAGAAACACTAATTATGTTTATTGGAACAATCTAAACGAACTCGTAGCACATTTACGCTTATTAATAGTATTTCAGTAGGCTGGAAATAATAATCACGAGTCTTAAATTATTTCAATAGTAGAATAATTGGAAGTAGGTGGTTGTAAATATATAGACAAGAGTATCGAAGACTTGGCTCGCGAACTGCATGGTCCTCGCAGCATTAATTTCCCTAGAAGGATAATACAAACGCATGGCTTAAATGATTTATTTCAAATAGACTTGGCACATTTCAGGCAGTATGCTAGAGGGAATAAAGGAAACATTTTTTCTAATGATTATTGACATATATTCAAAGTATTTATGGACATTCCCCCTTAAAAGAAACACACCAAGAGCATTACTAATGCAATGGAAAAACTGTTAAAGTACAGTGTTCCACTTAATTTACAGTCTGAACGTGGAGCCCAAGTTCAAAAACTCACATTGTAAGGTGTTAATGTTGAAACATGGAAGAAAACATTATTTTTCTATCGCAGACAAAACGTGCGCAGTTTTTGAAAGAGTCATAAGAACAATTACGGAAATATTGTACAAGAAATTCACGATTCGTGGGTCACACAATTGGATTAAAATCTTTCCACAATTTGCAGACTTTTGTAATTCTAAATATCACTGAATGATAGAAATGCTACCGAAAAATTTTAGAATAATTCGCTTTTAAAGACAGTCTACAAAGTTCTTAGGGTGGTTAATGTTACGCACCATAAATTTAAAACTGGTGATTACGTTCATATTTCAAATGTAAAACGGGAATTTGACAATGGGTTTAAAGTAAACTTTAGTTATGAAACATTTAAGATTGTTTCTGTGAATGAAACTAATCCTAGGACCTATATTCTAGAAGACTATACAAGTGCGCCCATTCAAGGTGCCTTCAATGCTTGGGAATAATTTGTACCATGAAGATATAACCTTCAAACGTAAACAAAATCGCTTATTGATAAAATGGAGAGTCTTACCCGCAAGCTCGGCGACTTGGAGCGATAAACGTGATAAATTTCGTTTGCTTCAAAGTTCAAAGACGCCTAGAGTAAAAACTGGGGGGAGGGGGGAAGGGTTGGTGAGATGGACCCTCACATACTTGCAGCTGTGAGTTGATTTATGAACCTCCCGTGGCTGGAAGAAACCCATGCACGGGTGGATAGTTTGAAGGATGCCAGGAGGGAGAAATTTTTTTCCTAGAACCCAATTTGTTATGTTTTTGGTCTCTAGCCTTACTGGGCTGCATGATCTCGCCCCTTCCTGAGTCCATCTGCGGTTTGTGACGTCAAACGATGGATATTAATGTTTCCGCCCTATCATAAAATAGTGTGAGCTTAGTGCCATCGGCGACATTTTACATGACAGCAGAAAAGTATATGTTTCCTGTGTCCTTCACAGGGGTCGTCGTGTGTGTGTGTGTGTGTGTGCATTTATATATATGTGCGTTTATTTCTGTATGGCTAAGATTCCTTGGATACGCCACCAAAAGCAAGGGCTACACAGCAAACATGTCAGACGTGGACTAAGAGTTGGAATTAGAAGACGCAATAGTGTGATTATTTGTCTGCGTAATGTAATTTTAAAAATATGTATATACATAATGTTTCAAACTTTATGCTGTTTTATTGGTGAGTACATCCCTTCATTTTAAACTCAGTTGTGTGTTTTTTGCACTTTAACTTAATATACACGTATTTAAAGTTAAAATGTATTTTTTAAATGCGAAGTATGGATTGTTATGTGCACTTACTAAATGCAGTTTAATAAACATGTTTTACATTTTTTAAAGCAACCAAGTTATTTAATGTATGCGCAGTCTCAATTTTTTTTTTCAATTTTGAAATTAAGAAGAAAGCAATTTGTCTACTCGACTTACAAATGTTTTGAAAAAAATATATACGAAGACACTAGTATTTTTTCCCAGTGCACATGAAAGGCAAGTAGGTAACTTAATCGCCTTACGTTTTTGAAGTATACTACCCTGCAACACACCACTATACTGCGAGTAGACGCAGCTTGTAATAGCAGGTGCACTTGTGCGCATGTCATATTTTTTTTTTACATTAAGACAGTACCAACACAAGAAATGAAACACTGCATTGTTTTTTAAATTACTTATTTTTTTCTCACTTTAAACTCGAGTAATAGTATACACGTGTTGGGGTTTGAAAAATATTTACAGTTACAAGATGCCTGTAAATAAATTTGTTAACTATAGTACATATTTGAAAACAACTCTCTTACATGTTTAAAAATAATGCACAGTGACTTGAATGACTTTATGAAAAAAATAACAGTATAAGATGTACGTAAATAAAGTTATAAACTATATTAAATTTTTGAACACACCTCTCGTACATGTTTCAAAATAACATGTATTAAAAAAACTTAATGAAATATGAGTCTCTCTCTCACGTGTTTAAAAGTAAACATATGTACGTGAAATTAACAACCAAACATTTTATCTGTACCGTATTCTCGTAAGGATTCGGCCTTACACTGAGTACAGAAGTAACGCTTATGACAGGTATGTAGTTTAGATTCGTGTATGTCGACAACTTTATGGAAAACAGTGTACAGTATGTGACATTTCATGCTTACAATTTTAATGTTAGTTGAATGAATACTGCGCAAAATTTTCTCTTGGCTTCCACTTAGAACACGAACAAATTATCTTCATCCAATATGTTATTCACTACTTTGCATGTATCTTCATAGCTAATAATACCGCTAGACCATATAATGTCGTGTATTTCATATGATTGAAACCTGAATTTCTTCTTGGTTTTTGTATCAAAAACTGACCAATCATAGGCAAGAAGGAAAGTAAATACTAATGTACTGTAGGCAGTGTACAAAACACTTATGGTGATTTCTTTAACAATGAACGGTTCGGGGAAATTGCTTAAACCCTGAATGCATTCAAACATTTTTAAAGTCATAGTGTAACACATTACAGAAGCTAAAATTTAGTTTTTTTAAATCACTGACTCTAACGCTGTACTCAAGCAGTCAACACACAAGATTCTTAGCTCAAAGGGTGTGATGTAAGAAATTTAGTTGGATAGGAGTGTTGAATGGGTGTGGTCGATACTGGATTCAAACCAGATGTAGACGACTTGTTGACACTTGCGCAGCACGAAGTTTGTTCTGCCGTTGACTCGGGTAGCTTCTATATCTGTTTCTTCATCTGCTACGTACAACTCGTCGGCTGTTAATGGAAGCTCGGTGACTAGTGTGAGGTTTACAACTGGACAGCGATCATTGGAGCCATTGTGATTCTTCTGTGGAAAATGTCAATGCACCAATAGCCATACAAGTGAAGTTCACTGTTGCAAGTTTGGAACTGAATTTCCCCAATATGCGGTTTGTAGAGCACACAGCGATAGCCAATGTAACTGTCACTCTTATCCAGTGTAATTTTAATTATACTTAAACTTGAAAATTCTCATGTTCTTACCATAGACATAACCACAGAACTGTTCTCGCAAAGAAGTTACACAGCATACTGACGAGAGCTGACACTTACTTGATAGTAGTATGGTGCGACACCATTTTGTGATGTTGATAGTAGTGGGCGTGAGAGAGAGCGTAGTGCTGGCACTTACCTGTCGGCTGTTTGTTGGCTTAGGTTCAGTGGGTGGTTGACTCGCATGTACTCAAAGTACTCTTCTGGTGTTGATGGCAAAGGTGTTGTTGGTAGCAGGGCTCTCACCACACAATTCTCCCCACAGTAATCAACAATATCTTGCGAGCATTCGTACATGCATGGGTTATGAGCCATTAACCAATGTCAGTTGCCATCGCATGTCTCGGTGTACGTACGAGACCCCATGTTATCATCTACATCATATGGTAGCGTATACATTACCGAGGCGTAATTGTGGATGACGCCTGCATATGATGCTGCAGGGCGAAACGCTCGCGAACTCTCGAGAATTAATACTTGAAACCCAGTGCCCCTACCTTATATAGTGATGGCTGTAGTATAGGTGGGGGTTGCGTTTTATACTGGTGATTTGCCCAGCCAACCTAAGTCGTTCTTCGGCAGCCCTAAGGAGAGGATGTCTTAAGTGAGTCAGCAGGGGAAGGGAAAAGGAGGAGGGTATGCTATGTTAGCATTAAGGAAAGGCAGGATGGGGGCAAGAATAAGCAGAGGGAGGGGGTCTGTTATATGGATAGTCAGGAGGGTAAGGGTAGAGGTGTTATTATAAGGATAGGCGAGAGTAGAGGGGAGGGTGTATGCAGTAAGGATAGGCATGGTGGAGGGGTTAGTACAGGGGTATGCTATAAGGTAGGGCAGAGGTAGGCTAGGGGGTATGCTATAAGATAGTGGAAGGGAATAGGTTGAGATAGGCTAGTACAGGAGTATGTCATAAGGGAAGGGCAATGCTATAAGAACGTGGAAGGAAGGGGGCAATACAGTGAAATGTCACAAGGAGAGGGGCTAAGCTATAAAATAGTGTAAGAGAGGGGCCTAAGCCCTCAGCAAATCACAGACCTCATGGCACTTAGGTGCTATTCGTACCAAAAGACCCTGACAACCAATCCCAGCCAAGACTACGCCCCCCTAATGACCCTGTAGCCCAATCAGAGCCCCTTTCTCCCACCTGGGGGAGGGGCGGCCCATGATAACCAAATGCATATTATGCTGGTTTTGCTCCCTAGTGGGTCAGAACATGTATTCTCCCCCTACTATCATCTTTCGGACGCTATAGGTCATAATGGAAGCATTTAACAGAAAATATGCGCAAGAGAGAAAAAATTTAATAACTAAATTATAAACAACTTTTTTGTATATTTTATCGCATCAGTTACTGTTTAGAAGCTATGTGCGAAAACTGTTCGAAATTGTGTTTGTGTAGTTCAACAATGGCTTCTCACAGACAGGTTTGAGTGGCAAGAGTACACGCCCGTCACTGGTATGTTTACATGTGGCAGCACAGACGTACACAGTCACTCTACAACAGGTAATTATTGTGACATATGCTTGGTGGATTGTTAAAGCATAATTGCGTGTAGAGTTCAAATGTTAATAAAAAGAGTGATCGGAGAAGTGCTTGTGATGTGATATTTATCGGGAAACAAGAAGTTTTTTTACCGGGTAAATACTGTACTGTATAACGTGCACTTCTATTATACATATAGCTTTATGTAACAATTAAAAAAAAATGTTATTTCAACTATATGTTTATATAAATAAACTGTTAATATGCCTAGATGGCAGAAATTGTCTGTGATAGTAAAACTCGAAACTTCTAAAGCACAAATATAGGCAGTCTGACATTTTTCGAAACATTTATGCTTCTTCACAACCTGGAAACTTATTGTTACCGGATGTAAGTAAATTCGTTAGAAGGTTTCATGTTTAAATTTGCTACTTAAAAAACTGCACTACAGAACACGCATAAGCATATGTTTGAGTGGCTACAGTGGCCATTATAATTGATAGAAAATACGTTTCTTTATTGATTGTATTTAATTACTGTTGAATTTTAATCTTAACCATTATTTTCTCTGTTAGAAATATTTTGTGCGAAGTCTTACCTAACAATGAATCAAATCGTAATCAATACATGAGGTTTGAAATCCGTATTTATGCAACGTTTTACTGGTGCCAAAATGTTATAGTAATTCTGCTGTGTAGTGATTTGTGTTTTGACTTACGGGTTTCTGTTCTTCTGGAGGCCTTAATGTTGAGTTGTCAAATATGTCACAATTAATGGTTAAATATTACGTCCATTGGTCCGCATAACCCTCCATAATATACGCCGTATGCGTAGTGTGTGAATAGTAAGCCAGTTGTACATTGTCTGCCAAAAAAATAGGATAATTTAGAAGTTTTTTTCAGACATGAAAGTCAACCTTATCCATTCTCTCTTTCTGTTCGCGGAGAGCCCAGAGGTACAATAAGCCCGATTACTTAAATGCTACATATTTCACAGTGAAGGTAGTGTTCGGTTGGAACCGGAAGTGAACGTGAAAGTGTTGAATGAAGCCGCTATCATCTATATGCTACATAAAAGTGCAACTCGTACTTCAAAGGTTTATATTTAACTTTTTAAATTGCATACTCAGTTATCCAAGCTTCGAATATCGGTAATTTAGGATGAATTTTTGTCAGAAAGTTTGAAGTGGAAGTCATAGGACAGGAAAAAAAAGTGTTACAAAATCAGCTGCAATGCCATATGACTGACGGGAATTATTACAATGCGACGACAGTAAGATAACTATCCTTCATCTACCGGTACTGCCAAAATCCGTTGTAAACAAATTGTTGAAAGATGACGTAAATATACACCACTCTAGGAAAACACATTCTGAACAGCACAAATCAAACTGATTTGCAGAACCTGACTTCATGTTGCCACGAATACTCGAATACACAGATTTTGGTTTCATACTAATTGATGTAGCAATAACAGGCCATAAGCGGGTAATGATCAATACAGTAGATACAATTTTGTTCTTGCTGAGGCTTTCGTTCAATATATATATATATATATATATATATATATATATATATATATATATATATATATATATAT